>VYZQ01048557.1:5699-39250 GCA_013400655.1 Mystacornis crossleyi | reverse complement strand
TTTTTTTTTTTTTTAATGAAGGAAAAGGTACCAGAGCACAAAAAGTAATGCTTTTTTTCCCCCTGCTTATGAAAAAGGAGGAAAGGAGAAGAAATCTTTCTATATTTGCATTGCTAATTAGCAGAACGCACACAGATAATACAGTGATCAGTACTGTACACACGTTTTGAGAGATGAACAAACATTGCACTATATTTGAATATGCAAGTGTACCATTTGTGTAGTTTATGTTGCATCCAGGCTTTTCCACAGGGCTCCACAAAGGACACACTGAAAACTCCCGATGGCGGACTGGGGGGGATGTTGGGGTATGATTTGTTTACCCTGGAAAGGGCAATGCAGGGGCACAGCTTGCTTTTCAATGTCATTTTGGTGTTTCTTCACCCCCAAACAAATTCGCCAGCTGAGTTGACTGAGGAAAAGGATTTTAAGAGACTTGTCCAAGGTCACCCTAAGGAATGAGCAAGTCAAGCCACTTACTCAAGGGCACTGAGTGCTTCTGTGGCCCAACCTACCTCCCCTCTTGCTTCAGGTTGTTTGTGCCAACCTCTGCCCCCTCACCGCATAGCCTTCCCCACACAAGCAGTACAGCGTAAAGCTCACAGCAAATCCAGTGAAGTGCCCTGCACCATCCATCCATCTTCTTCATAAGATATTTCCTTAAACCTTTGTTCATGGCAGATGTTTTCCTGGTTTGATGTTTTTTTTTCTAAGTGTCAGTGTCTATCCACAAACTATGTCTTGATGTACATGCCCGTGCCTAGACATACGAATAGCTTTACAAGATGAACACAGCTTGAAAAACTGAGGTCAAACCTGAAGAAGGTTGAAAAAGCTGGGGTAGTGCAAGACATTATCTAGCTTGAAACAAACACTGTCTCATCTCATAGAGGTCATTTCATTAGGAGAATGCAGTAACTCTTGGAAAACACAAGCCACATTATCAGGCTTGACATAAGCTTAGCTTCTGGTCATTCATATGTGTGGTCTCAACAACAGCACATACCTCAACGACAGGTATTCCTTCTTTAAGGATCAGTCCATAAAATCAACTGCACAGACATCTCTTTTCTCTCTTACTCCCTTAGTTTCTCTTACCTAAACACAAAGAGTATACATTCAACAGTATTTTTTGAGAATTTAAACCAACAAACCCATTGTTTTTACCCTAAACATCACTTCATTTGCCTGGCAAGTGATATGAGCATCTACATGAGAATAGAGTACCTATTAAAATGGCATCATCTACAGGGGTTTGATCTCCAGATTGAGAAGTTCAAACTGTTAGGGACTCCCTCTCCACTCCTCCCTTTCCCTGGCTAGGCAGGGTGTTATTCTGTAGGTCAAACCAATGCAAAATCATTTTCATGCAGGTAAAGCTCTTTGAGTACATGGCACCAGCTCTGCTGCCACCCAGGTTTAGCTTGATCTTTCACTTAGCTGACTCTGGTCTTCTGCTCAGCTGGACTCACTTGTCAGCATGGCAAGAGTTACACACATGCATGGGGGAAAGCTCCCCAGACCTTGCCTGGATCCATGTATTTGGAAAGTCATATCCCTAAGCACACCCCTCAATCCTCACCTACTGATTTCAGATAGGATAGCTTACACATGATTTACCCATCAGAAGATGATTTTTTATTCACTCCTCTTCTTCCCCCCCAGTGTGGCTGTAGAGCTGTCTTTAAATCTGGACTCTGACACTTCACTGCATAAATGTTACCTACACTGGAAAGAAAATAACTGAGTTCTGCTGTTGGCAGGTCTGCTCTGACATTGTCACCTTCCATCCATACGTGCACTGTTTGAGGGCAGCTCACTGTACTTCGGAATGTCCCAACCACCTCTATGCAAGCAAAGCACACAGTGACAAAACCTCTGCAGCAACCCCTGCGCCTGTGTGTAGATCTTGCCTGCATCCCAAGAGTTCAGTTTACAGCCCTGAGCCCTCTGCTGAGAGCTGCACATGTCCCTGCAGGTCTAGTGGTCAGCTTCAGTCAACTATCATACTCTCATCCCAGTTACATTAATGGCAGGTGATGAGAAAGCTATTTATGAGCAGTAGTGTAATTTACAGACCTAAATAACGTATTTTTAGAAAAGCGAAGGTATTATTAAATACTGTCAGGTCCCAGTATGAAAAGACAGTTTCAATATTTTCTTTTATAAATCTATTCTCTAATTCTAATCAGATTCTTCTCACCAAGGCTCCCTCAGCTATCTGCTGAGGACAACAGAGGACAACCTGTCATCTGAAGCCATTTCAAATACAGCCACAAACAAATACTTATATTAATATTAAACATGTAGCAGTTTCAAGAGCATGTATTTTTTTGTATAAGAGATCACACTATTCTTTTGAAGAGCCAATAGGGCTTTTGTTCTCAGCTCCTTTTAAACAATCTGGATATTAACTTTTCTACTACTGCAAGCCTCTAAGCAACTTCCCGCAATATTCTCCAGACAGGTGTTTGCATAAACTGTGTCTTACAAAGACCTTGGACAGACAGCTAAGGAGTTTTACCTCATGCATATTAGCAGCCCAAGTGCTCGAATGCCATGTAGGGCCCTAGAGATCCTATGACCGGCTCCCTGGTGCTGCAGAGTCTGTTACTTTATTGGTAGTATGAACCAGAGAAATGTTATGTGTTTTCCAGAGAAAGAGTTATGTGCTTTGTGCGAGTGAACGTGAGAAGAATGGAGAAGAGAAGAGCAAACCAGCCCAGCCCAGCCCAGCTCCCCACTTTCCCCTTGGTGTCTTTGTGGTTGCAGACCTCCCTCTTGTACAAGTTTCTTTTGGTCCCCATGAGAATGGAGAGACAGTCTTTAGCAATTAGCCCAGGGAGGGAGAGGCTAATTGTACCAATTAGCATGGGAGCACCAGGTGGGGAGACTTAGAGGCCGGTCAAGAGGGGACTAAAGAAATGACTGTCAGGGTCAGTGAGGCAGCACCATTTGGGGAGAAGAAGGAGACATAGAGCTGCTGATTGCATCTAATTAGGCCTTTTGTTTCCACTTTGAAACTGTCTTTTCAATGCACTTTGAGAATGGGAGGCTCAGTCAGATTTGTGGCTTGCACTGTCCTTACAGGAGCAGTAGGGGAAGGAAAAGCCCAGGTACAGCCATCAACACCAGCCTCACCATCTTCCCTTAGAGCTCGTGTGACTCAGAGCAGCCTTGTTCTCCCCCAGTCCCCAGGGAAGCCTCTGCAGAGAGGCCCAGAGTTGCTGTGTAGCCACACTTGCAATGTTCTCCCACATTTTAAGCACTACAAGGTCCTCCTGGGGTCTTGCTCAGAGTATAATATCTTGCCTAGCTCAGGTTTTCCTCCCTGTAGCTCAAGGTTCCTACATGGAAACAACTGTAAATGGAGGGCGCCTCAGTCCCCTTGTGCCCTGGATTCAAACTGTATTACACTGACACGTGCTCAAGTGACAGAAAAACACACCTGATCGCAGTAGATCACATTATAACAAGGGTGTCGCAAAACACTCATCAACCTCGTTTTTGCAACAGTCATTGGTCCCTCTGGGTTTCAGTGCAGTGCTTAAACCAGACTCCAGGACATTTTGAAATGAGGCACACAGCTCCATGCTTCAGGTCAAAGCCTGGCCCTCTCTATGAGCTACTCTTTCACTACTCTGCATCCATGATCTTCATTTTTACTCCAAAAGCACACTCTAACTACCTGCTACTGCTCCAACAGCCCAAAGCAACCATACGGAAACTGAACAATTAAAACAATAGAAGCATTGGGTCATACAAACTACAAATACCCATAATGTTACAGCTTAGCTACACAGCTACTTACTTGTTGGGTGGAGCTTTGGACCAGATCTTGCTGAGTGCTGCCCTGTGAACCTGTGCCCACTCCTGCTGCGGTAACTTGCAGGCAGACCTCTGCCCTTCTGCAAACCCTGAACTGTCCAGAGCAGGCCTGTGCTGAAGGCACATCTGATTCTTTCCACCAAAGCCACTCCATTTTCTAGAAAGCAAGACAAAGTTTCATTTACCAGATGCTGGGACTGTGCACACTACAGGCTGGTTTTTCCCACTTACCTAAAGGGAGGACATGTCCTTCACTCCCAGCTCCATGGCTGTCACCGAACTAGTGCTTCACGTGAACGGCACAGACAGTGCCTACAGCAGGAAGTAGAACTGAAGGGTGACACTTCAGCTTCCCCCAAAAGGCAAGAGTTAGGCTACCCCTTATTTTCCAGCTTCCTCTGTTGGTGGGTGTTAGCACAGTTCAAAGGCACCACTTCTTGCATGGGGAGCACCAGTAGGAGCCTTAGGGCTTTGGACTGTCAGGGGGATGAAGGCATTACAACAGTAAGACACTTGTACCTGAGAGGTTGTCCTTGTTCCCAGCCTTGTCCCTACAATCAGTGGGCTCAAGCAGTCTGAGCCACCCTTTCTCACGGAAACAGAAAGTGGTTACTCGGCCAAATGCTCACTTCCTGGAGCATAAACTCTTTTAAAACAAACAAACCAAAAAACCCCTTGAGGCTCAGAAAAGACCAGTGAACCATGAAGACCTAGTGAGACAGTCCAGGTCCAAATTAGCGGCACTGAATAGTGGGTCAACAGTGCAAAACCTTTCAGCTTTTTGCTACCAGTATCAGAAGAAAACCAGTGTGCATTTAAACTCCAGCACCTTTCCACAGTTTAACAGTAAATGGCCTATATTGAATAGCTGGCAACACATGCACTCTCCTTGTTTGCCTTCCTTGTTAAATGTTTCCTGGCATGGTGACAGGTAAAGCATAATACAGCTTGGCAATATGGCTTTTACATGGTGAAACAGCTCCTCCGTGCTACGGTAGAATACATATTACTGTGACAAGGGGCTTTATTCTGAATTATCTGCACATGCTAAAAGCCAGTGGGAAATTGGAGGAGAGTTTAGTGAAAACTACATAAGATTTTGTTACCGCTGAGCGGAAAATTTTGGATGGAAATCACGGAGTGTGGGGCTTAATCACAGCTCCTTCTGCTTGGCACACTATGTAAGGCAGCCCCAGACATTAAAAATTCGCTTGGGAGAGGTGGATGGTTATCCAGCATTAAGCATGTTTCTGTGGCACTGAATTCTTCAGATCGCTTGGGGAGGTAAGTCATCCACTTTTTAACCTGACGGTGCTTGTTGATAAAAACAGTACAGAGAACTGGATGGAGCACTTACACAAAACTGATAGATGAGATAGATGGAGAGCATTTATCCTGCGGCATCTGATTAGGGATAAAGCTATGCTGACTTCTAAGCATGGAGATGATCAGGTTATGCAATTATTTCTTAACATATATGTGAATGATGGAGAGCAGAAACCCAAGCAAGCCTGGCTCTGTGCTGCCCTTCCTTGGAGACAATCTTCCCCAGAGCCACTGTTGTGTCTCACAGAGGCATCTTCACTTGGCAGCTGTCTGAAATATAGGAGCCGTTTTGCATTTCAAATTTATGAGATACTTTAACTGTTTAACAAAGGTCTTAAACAAAGCTGTTTAACAAAGGTCTTACTTGCTCTGTGAACTGGAGATAAAATGCTGAAGACATTCCGACTAATAGAAGTTGTTGCTGAGAGTTTGAGCTGAAGAAGATGACCAAGAGGAGAACAGAGAAATTTCTGAGTCAGCAGGTTGTTCTGTTTCTCTCTCATGGATTTATTTTCATATTCAAAATTTTCTTATTGCTGCTTTGCCCGGTCTATGAGAGGTTTCATGCAATGGTCATCTCTGGGGTGTTAGATGGGGTTCTTTTTCCCCCTTGAAGTTTTTTCTATTTAATATCAAAATGATGAGCTCACTTCATATTCTCAGATTTTTTTAAACTGATTTTGAAAAATTCACGCTCAGCTTACTTTCATCATCGCACACCCAGCAGAGGCCTCAGACACTGACCTGATAGAGAGCTTGAAGACCAAGAGAATGTAAGTGTCTGACTGAATAGGGCCTAAGGTAAAAAAAAAGAGCCTATGCTGGTGGACACAATACATTAAGTAGGAAGATTGTTGTCTTTACTGTCTTGGTTATCTCAGTCACCATGAAATCTCACAGGAAGACAGAAAACATCTTTCTGGTCTCCTCTGTAGAACAGTGTTGGAAGCACTATCAGAAATATTGAGGAAACAAGAGATTATATTCTTCAGATGTTGCCTACCATCGGCCACACAGGGCATCTACCATGCAGGGCAAACAGGTAAGCTGCATAAACAGAAGTTAGTACTGGGAAGCAAGGATGAATAAAGGCAATAAATGTTCTTTGCCGTTATTGTTACATGAACTCTGGAGATTTGCATTAATGGAGACATTCCAGAAGAAATGTAACTGTGCCAAAAAAAATACAGGGGGCAATGAAAGACCTGTGGTTACCATGGCCATTTCTGCTGGATGCTTCTTAAGACCTCCAAGTGACTAACACAGTTCTCACCAGCTGAATCTCAGCCCTGCAGCCTTCATCCATGCTCCATGCTATATGACAGGGAACTGACCATACTTTGAAGTCAGGAGACATATTTCATAAGTAGTCTGTCAGCAGAATTATTTCTGAGGCCCTTGATTAATAATGTAGGACATCAGTGATCTCGGAAAACTTTACATCAGCACTGTACTTGGCTGAGCAGAACAGCTGTTGACATCCTTGTTGCTGTTTCTTGGCTGAAGACAGATGTTTGTGAGGTTAGATGGAAAAGGCAAGAGTGTATGAACATACTGGAGTCAGTGGAAAGCACTCAGCCCTTCCTTATACTTATGTGGTGACTCAAGCTGTATTCCGGGAACCGTATTAGGTTGTAATTGCTGCATGTGTGAAGCCAGTGGCATCTCTAAGGAGCTGAGACACTTCTGATACTTGTATGATGATGTCTGAATAGTCCTCACATGGCAGAGAAAATACAAGTGCATTGAGGAAGAGCAATAAATACCCTCAAGTGCTCTACTGGATTGAATTTTTGAAGGGTGCTCTGGTCTCAGATGTTAATGGAATGGCTTAATTTTCCTTGAAATGGTCAACATAAACTCAGGAAAATGTAATTCTGGGATGAGGCATGGTATCTGGTGTTGAAAAAAGCTGGGTGTTCTTAATGGTTAAGAAAGATTGTTCAGCACAAGATCAGCTGTGTAAAAATGTGACCTCTCTAATGCTCCCAAGTTCAAAATTATTTGCTGGGTAAGTGTCATTTGAACAACTTAAAGCTTCACAGTTTACTAAAGGATGTGTTTTGTATTCTGGTCCAAGTATGACTACACCAGAAAATGCTTTCCCTGCATCATCTGAAATACCAAATGTAAGGCAAAATTTTGCTTCAAACTTCCATGAAGAGCTAAACCTTCTCCATCCACAGTAATATACGAACTACATAGTAAATCATCCTTCTGAAAACATTTCACCCACTTTGTATTTTCAGTCCAACGATTAAGGGCTTCTGTAAGTAAATCTCTTATTTCTTTCAGGGAAAATAACTGCCCTGAGCTCACAGACACTTTAACCTTGAGGATTCCATAAGAAGACTGTTCTGGGGATGGAGAGGTAAGAACACATCTCAGGAGGTCCTGGAGCCTGCTGTTCTCAGAGCTGTCCCCTCAGACAGTCCCACAGAGCAAAACATCGAACCAGGATGCAAGTGTCATCCTGCAGAGGGAAGACCTATGCCAGAGGTGTGCTCAGGAATGATCAGACTATTTACAGGTATAGAAAACTTGCTGTGATCAGTCTTCATTCACTTTTCTTCTTTCCAGCTTTATTTCTCAGGCTTTGAACTTCATGGCCTGCACAGGAGCTGCTTCTGTAGCCCCTAAAGAAGTCACTAGTATCTTTCTCTGTTCATGCTGTGGGAGTGGAGACTTTGACCACACTGCCCCAGTTACATGGACAGGTGAACTCAGAATGTTGAGCATTAATGTGATAAAGTTGAAAAGTGGGGCTAGAAAGAAGTTTGGTGAGGGTGGTCATGATTTGGTGAAGATCTTGAGGTGAAGGATGGCATGAACTTGGAAAGAAGCCAGAACGAGTAAGCTCACCATGGCTCTTGTGTTGAGAAATGACCCTAAGCAGAAAACAGATCACTGTCCCCAGACTTCTGTGGCTCTTATATTGAAACCAGTACCATTACACAAGGAAGGAGGCTAACAACCAACTCACTTCTCTGAGCCAGTAGACACAAAGCAGAAACCAGCTGGAGGGTGCCCAGAGCTGCTCCTAGGCTACTGCCACAAAGGAAAAAAATCAACTTGTTCTGCTGCTGCAGATATGAGACAGGTTTGAAGAGGTTCACTGCTGTAAGACTAACAGTTTTTAAGCACTGATTAGCTGATATGGGATTAAACATGTATTATCCAGTCCATGTACCATTTGATGCACTTTCAGAAAAAAAGCACCTCACCAGAGGTGCTGTCTAAACACTAGGTTTGTTATTATAGGTAGTATAATCGGTAGTATTGTAGGTGTTATGAAATGATTTGGGAATTAAATCATCTTTTAAATTAAATGTGATAAATTATTAGGGAGAATTAATAGACAGGGTGTTTTTCAAAGTTCAGTAATTTCTGTTATTAAACCTGCTTTGGGGTTTTGCAGCATTGAACCAATAATTATCTTCCAGATACACAATATAACACAACCAACAAAATAGAGTCCATCAGACCGTATCATCTACCATTATTTATCTATGTTTGTGCCACAATTTCATCACTTGATCAAATAATAGCAGATTCTGCAATATGTCATTCACGTATCCCCAGTTTATCTATAATGATTTTCCTCTTGTCAGCTCATTTCTTGAACCTTTGCTGAAGCTGGTTTCAATAGTACTATAAACAATCATCATTGCATTGTAAAACTGGAAACTCTCCACTAAAATAGTGTTTTGATCTGGGTTGCCATAGTAATAAGTCTGTGCTCCCCTCTTTGGAGGCCTTGTTATATGAAGTATCTGTGATTTGCTCAGAATGGCCCCAGTTCATCTGTCAAAGTAGGTTTTTCCTTTTTTAAAATAATGATCTAGAAAATCCCACAGTGGCAACAAATATTTTACAACCATAACGAGAAACATTGTATCACTCAAGCTTTGTAAATCTATGCCATTATTGCATTAGAATAAATCACTTTCCTTAGGTATATTACTTAGAAATATGCAATTCTAATTTTAGAGCGTGTATTCAATAGGGGGTATTTATTTTTTATGTAAAGAGAATTATTAACTTTGACTTCAAAAATACATCACATGTCAGATTGTGTTTAGAGGCCCTGCAGCAAAAAGAAAAAAACCTGAAATTCCTTCTTATTTCTATCAAAATATCACAAATATCCAGTCATCTTGAGATTTAGTTACCCTAGTCTAGTTACTTAAGTGCTGATTTTCATAATGAGATCAGATATTACCACAGATTTTACAACGGCACACTTAGATAAATGATATTCAGATTATATACTTGTAAAAATTAGAAGTCCTGAAAATATATCAACGACATATGAAAATATATCATGATACATTATTTTAAATAGAAATGCTCCAGTCAGTTACAGTAATTTGATACATGAACTATGATATTTCCTCCTGCAGGAATGAGAGTAAACAAACACTACATCAACACGCCAGTGACAGACTCCATGGAAAAAAGTGAGGACAGGGATCATATTTTACCCAAGACAAATGGTTAAGTTGGTTACTTTATGTAAGTTGCTACCAGCTACAGGACTACTTCATGTAACTCACTGTCAGCTACTGCCTCATAATACCTGACAGAGGAATATTAAAATCATCAGTGGGAGAAAGTATGGAAGGTATCTATCTCTTATTCAAGGAATTCTAATTAAAAAGTAATTACCTTTCGGTGAGGACTCTGCCAGCCTCAGGCCCCTCCTCACATACAATGTTAGTTGGCTCCTTGGCAAACAGAGGGAGATGAGCTGAGGTGCGTATGCATATTTCCTTACATTTTGCCAGTCACTTAGTTCTAAGTAGTGCCAGATCATGGGAAGTCTTCGAAAATTGTTTTATATCATTTTGCCAAGTGGATCCCCAGAAGACGCTGTGGGGGCAGAGGTGCTACACATCTTCTGTTATAATTGACCTGGGCTTTGAGATTTCTCTGTCATGATGTATCCCAGAAAGGTGCATGATGGGAAGAAACTTGTTATTCCTCCAGCAGTGCCAAATGGACAAGATCAAGTAGGCCTGGGACTTGAAAAAAAAGGAAGAAATATTGACAGATAAGTAACCACTCCAGTAAATGACAGGCAGGCACAAGAAGCTTGATTTCCTAGGGGTTCAGAAGTAATCTATTAACCTTAAAACGTTTCAGTGCAAATTTGATAGGGTTTTTTTTTTTAATAAAAAAATAAGATGTTTAATTGAAATTATTATGTCTGGTTTGATTTCTTTTTACTCCTTGCAAGTTAGCAGAGTGAGAACAAAATCCACTCCTGACTTAAAAACTAAAGCCAGATTTAATTCAACCTAAAATGTTTATTTATTAGATTACCAAAATTGTATCTGTAATATAGTTCAAGAACATTAAAGGTGTCCTCTGAGAAGCTGTCATTTTTTATGGCACTGTGACTGGCACTGAAACATTTGTTTTGCAATTCGTTGGATAGTAGCTCATCAACAGTCAGGGAAATGCTAGGACAAATTGATGTCAGTTAGGTGGGCCAAACTAATTAAGAGCAGAATTTTTCTCTTGAGACTACTGTCTCCTTTAGTGAATTCAGTGCCAGCCCAGCCCATTCTGATGCATGTCCTGGGGCCCAGGAATAGCAGAACTCTCGTGGGTGCTGTGTACACACGCACACCTGGTTGCACAGCCGAGACCCAGGATGCAGTGCTAGCTCTCCGTGCTGCCATGATCCAGAACAGAAGAAATACAAGTACTCTGGATTTAGGCTCCATTACAGAGGATTTCTGTAACTTTTACTTTGAGATGTTCTCATCTTCCCTCTGTTTGCAGCTGGGAATTCTCTTGCACTGAGAGGTATCCTCGTGGCCAGAAGCAGCTTTGCTGCCTTACCCAAAATTCTGTTGACATTTGGCTGAGGTTCCAGTTAAAAAAATAATTCCTGCTCTCCCCTGTGTGTCTCCCTGCTGAATTCTTGTATCCTTCAAGGCTCTCTGGGTCAGCCATATCCAGACTCGTGGCACAGCAACAGCAATCTTGTACATTGCCTCAGGCCCTGCTAAAGAGGTTGCTGGAACAGAGAGGGAAGTGGATGAAGAGGCCAAATTCCCTCCACCTTACAACTCTCTAGACAGCCTATATTCCTCCTACAACCCATTCACATCTTCTGTTGCAGGACCAGCATGAAGAAAAAGCTTTAAAACAGTGGAACACAAAAGGAAACAGAGGATGAATCGCCTCGGCCTCACCATGCAGTCTACCTCCAAGCACTCTTAATTGACATCTTCCTAGCTACAGTTTAAATGGATTACACGTTCATCTATGCACCCTTGAGAACAGATTATTTATATGAATTGAATACACAGCACAATAATTTCCTCCTTTCTTCCCATAAATTTTTGCATATTTGTTGAAGTCTGTTACACCGCTCTAGTTACTTTTCCTGGGTTAAATTACGCCACTCATTCAATCTTCCCAAGTAGATTATGTTTTCCAGACCACTGGCTGTTTCTGTTCTTATCCTCTGGACAGTTTCTTATTGATCAGCGACTTCTGAGATGTGTCTCTTGTTCTGCTGTCACAACAAGCCAAATAAGGTAACAGTTGGTCCTGGAAATGAATTATGTTGATAAAAGAGAGAGCTTTGGTGCTCACTGAGGTTGGTAGAGGCCCACAGGAAAGATGATACAGGTTTGGTCCCACAGATCCATTTTATCAAGGATGGGGTTTAATTCTAGATTGATCAATACCTTCTGGCAAGACCCCAACATGTGCTCACCATGAAGTGCATGAGTAATTCATTAAAGTTAAGGAGACACAATGTGTAGATTCAAACTTACGCCAGCATTTTACAAAAACAGGAACTGCCTACAATATACCTACAAAAAATCCCCCAAATGCTGCCTAATATTTCCAGTATTTTAGTTTTATTTTTTCCTAGTTCTATTTATACATTAATACAATTAAATAATACTCCCTTTTGATATCTTCTCTTTTTAAATTACATGACACCCAATTCTCATTTATACCAGGGCTGCTTTTGGCTTGCTCTTGATAATAGCATGTAAATTAGATATAATAAAATATACTCCCACCTAAATGTCCCTCTGCTCTGTCATAGTGATGTAACGTAGCATTAGTGTAAATGAATCATGGACCTCAACTTTGTAGATCCATTTTGATTTTTTAAGCTTGAGGTCTTAGCGTGATGCAAAAGCAGGTACAGTTGTATTTCCAGTAAAGTGTTATTATATTTATGATGCCATAATGCACATTTTCAAAAAATAGTAATGTAGGCTTTTCAGTGCATAATTTGGTGGCTCTGGGAATATTTGAAGAGGGAATGTGTTGGATCTGGATTCTGAAATATACCTTAATACCTACTTGCTAATTATTGTTGGGCCATCTGGAATGCTCTGCAGTCACTTTATGTGAGTTCTCTCTTGACCCATCCCACGCTTCCCATCAGCTCAGTATGGACACAGTATTATCCAGTTTTCTCATGCTGTGAGGTGTTAGGTGAGGGAAAGGCTCACACACCGGAGTCTTATCCTATCTCCTAATTCTTTTTTTGCCCACCTGAAGTCTCCTAATTGTAACAATGAAGAGCATAATGGGAAAAGCGTATCGACTTGTTTAATTTCAAACAGGCTATATGAACTATCTTTACAATAACTACATGTTTCAATAATTTATAACTATGATGCTATACCTGACAAAATGATTCACATAATAGAGCAATGTGCACTTTAAGTTTAAAGTCAAGGTCTTCCTTGCTCATTTTAATGACTTCTCTTGTGCACAAGATATTAATATTCCTGTGAGCAAACATAGCACTGACTCATTAATCAATAGGGGCTGGCTCCTCTACATAATAACAATAGCTGTACTAGATAATTAACTTTTGTTGCATTTGCTTTAGTTGGTACATAATTTCCAGTAGCTGACACTGGATAATGAAAAGCTTTGCAGATGACAGACACCTTTTAAAATCCTTTTACTAGTTTTGGAAAATGATCCACACCTACTGATATAAGTAAAATACGATGTAGGTGTCTGTGTGTGTCCATGCCATACTTAAAAGGAGGCAACTGACAATAAATAAAATATCTAATAAATATTGTAAGACTTCAGTGAGTCCTGCTGTTAAATTGTAGCATAGTGAAGGATTTGCATTTTCCTGTCGTGTAGTTATAAGGCAGACTAGAGATAAAGGTATGTCTACAATTAAATGAGTATTCTAGGCAACTGGCAGATTTCCTTAGTCCAGACTGGGATAAGAAACACAGATGTTTCTGCACCAACTTTTTTCCTCAAACACATTTTAAATATTAGGGCAAGTTCAGCAAAGATGGCAACAGCAGAAACTCCACTGCAGCCCTGAGAGACTTACTGTGGGGTGAGGTACAGCATTGTCTGTACCAGAACACAAAAGAAAAGGTAATTTTCAATCCAGTCCTTTTGGTTACTCATTTTTCAGCACGGCTCCACAGACAGTTGCTGCAGCACCTTTCAGGAGCCACTGGATTGTGGCACAGGGGCAGGCACACGCAGCATGGAAGCAGGAACCCCCAGGGCACGACCACTCTCAGGGAACCACTGTGAGGCACCAGGGAGCGATGGCTCTTTGCCCAGATCATAATTTTCTTTGCTTCCATTGTTAGGGATTTTTAGTAATTGGAGATGTTATTTATGCCTTCTTCCTTGAAAGAAAGAAAGAAACAACCCAAAAACACACAGGGAGACAACTTGGTGCCATTAGCAGAGCAGGCTGTAGAGGGAGAAATCTACTGTATGCAGGACTCAGAGGGTTCAAAATCCACTTTTCTTCCAAAATGAAAGTAAATTTTTCTTTGAAAATAAAAGAAATCTCAAATCACTTAATGCTTTCTTTTGACATTTTACATGTTTAAATTGATTTCTCATCTAGAATGTAACATGGCATTAAAAAAACCACACGTGAATACTTTGAATAGCAAAAATTGCAATGCTATATTTCATAGATATCAATCTGTCTGACAAATAATGAGTTTCTGCTACCCCTATATTTCTTTCTGACTGGTATGGGTTGTTGGGGAAGTCAGCCTGGCATTCTGCAGTATCAGAGATCATGGAAGTGCATTTTCTGAAGAAAATAATGTCCCACTGACTTTCGTTTAGCTGGATACTTAACTGTAGACATCAGTTCTGAA
Organism: Mystacornis crossleyi; assembly: GCA_013400655.1. NCBI lineage: Eukaryota > Metazoa > Chordata > Aves > Passeriformes > Timaliidae > Mystacornis > Mystacornis crossleyi. Next base: position 24,947 of record VYZQ01048557.1, on the reverse strand, counting down.
ATCAAATGTGCTTATAATCCACTGCAGAAGAAGAAAGTTCAGTATAACACACATATCACTGTTGTCATCTGTGGCTGTTTTTCCTTTGCGATACCAGGTATTGCAGGGCCAGACATTCAGCTACGTAAATCACTGCAGCTCACTGACACTAACTGAGCTGCCATGATTTGCCCAGATGAAGATCATCCCTAAGATCTGATGTTGATAAAGCATCCTCACAAATGTGAGCCATTTGTGAAATGTTTCCACTTTCAGGTTCAAAGATGAAGATAGCTATCTCCCTTACTCACACAAAACACCCCAGGCAGAGAATGCCTTGATTAAGCCTTAAATCAAAAGCTAAAGCATGTGAAACAAAGGAGCCTCATACACCTGTTAGGGGAAAAATGTTGGGTACTAAGTGAGTACCTATTTGCATTGTATGTTCTCCAGCAGGAATAAAATATACTGCAAGTCCATGGTCCGTCAGCTTCTATATAGAAGGGAAAACATTCTTGTGTTCAAAATTGTGGAAATATCAATATTTCAAAAGGTAGTTTTACGGTTCATTCAAGCACTGATAAGAAATCATTACGCTTTTTAAGAATATTGATGATTACAGAAAGGCATTTAATGGACGGAAAGTCTTTTTTGCAGTTCGTTAGTTTGTGCATGTCTAATTGACTCCTCAAGACTCTTTTGCATGAAACACTAAACACAGTTTTAGCCAGATAATTTTTACAACAGTTATAAGCAAACATCTCCACCTTATAGAAATTTCCTTTCTATGTCTCCCCAGTGAGTACTGTCAAGTTCTAGACAGAGTTCAATGCAGGAAACACATGAAAAATCAGCACTTAAATCACCTATTTTTTCCTACAACAACAGGCTACCCAAGGAGATGATTTAGTAGATTAGACGTTAGATTTGGAATATGTAGGCCCCTGGACAAAGTGGGTTCACCTCTTTGTCTATCAAGATAGGTCATGAGGATTGTTTCTGTGGCAGCTGTTGGATCCTGCTTGAGTTATCTGGGCACTGGGAGTGGAAAAAAAAGGGTGAAAAACAATGTGTAAAAACTCTACCAGCTCCAGTGGCACAAAGCAATGCAAAAGTATGCACTGACCTGCCTGAAAGATCCCTGTCTCCAGTGGGGTTGTGTGGACACTCCCTCCCGAGGCTTCTCCCACTTAGCAGGCTATGGGCTATCTGGGGCAAGAAGAGGATTATCATACAGCTGAAAGCACATGGATAGTTGTGCATGTGGAAGCCACTGGCTGGGCTCTGCAAAACAGTGTCATTAAACACGACCTCTGAGGCTATTGCAAACTTCTGTGGTATACAATCAACTATTAAGTCAATGAAATCATTTGTAGCAAAGACACTGTGACACTGTCTGAACATGGGAATGGAAAATAAAGAGACAGCCCTGCATGTACATATGGTCATAGTCCAGTGCAGTAAGTGTTACTGCTTGGTTTGCTGAAGCATACTGGACAAGCTTTAAAGCTTGTTATTTTTGCAAGAACTACAGTGGGAGAAATAGCTGATGTATATTTCAGTAAAAAATACAAACAGAACCAAGACAAATGTTTTGCAGTCAAAAATGACACTCTATGCAAAGCTCCTGTGATTACAAAGAAATGCCTCCCCCTGTGAAATTATATTTCCCATTTTTATTCACCTTGATTCTTGCCCCAGAAGACTAGAAGCAGAATTACAGGCCTCTGTGGAGAGATCCTATTCTCACAATATTTCTAGGCCCCGTTTTGCTGGACCAACAGATGTGGATCATTGGGATGACTCTGACAAGCACTGGAACTTGTAGTTGCTTAGTGGCATCCAGAGCCTTTGGGGATTTATTCAGCATTAGTGAGAAAAGCTGTGCCAGCCTTATCAGCTGGTGTGCACTAGTCCTCTTTGCTCCCAGTTGGATCTGGAAGGCATCACTCACCCCTGCTCCTGCTGGGCCAGATGTGGCACAGCCAGGCAGAGGCAGCAGGGCACTATTCACAGCAGCTGGCTCTGCCTCCTTGCCAGCTTCTATGTGGACACGAATGCATGGAGATCAGGTGGAGACCTGGCTGCAGAGTCCATGGGGCTTGGTTCCACCTGGGATAAACCACATGGGACCTTACAGGCCATCAAGCACTTTTCAAAAAGATCCTGGAGTCCAAAACTAACATGACACCATAGTCTGCCTATGCTGAGCTTTTGTAATTTCTTTTTCCAGTTCCTTATTTTAACAATATTATGTGAGATTGGGTAATACACCAGGCATTTGTCCCCACATTTAGCTTGAGTAAGTGCATTATCTAAGGGAAAAGAACACAGAACTGTATTTGTTGACTCTTGTGCTCTCTAAACTCTTTTAAATTTAAACAGAAGCATTAACACTCCCCCACTAAAAATCCAAAACCCCCCACCTCCCCCCACCCCATGAAATCATAAACACCAAGAGAATTACTCCAACTGTGGTATTATTACTCACTCTCTGGTTTCTGCCAGGTGGTAGGTCAGGTTGCAGAAAGGTTCTCTGTAAACAGCAGTAAAGTTACTTTACTGATCTTCAAATTCCTCCTTTAAAAACTCTACTTGGCCTATTACAGCAAAAAAGAGATAGACATGTTTAGAGAGCTGGCATGCTTAAGATTGCAGGCTTTGGGGCTTTCTCTTGTCCCATCAGAGCTGAGCACATTTCCTTGTCCCCCTGCCCTCTTCATGTGCTGGCAGACAGCCATCAGCTCTGTGGGACTCAGAGTTTCATGGTCAGTGCTAAGCACAAGTTGGTCCCTGTCCATAAACGAGACATGAGTTCTACCTTAATAAGAAGAGTGACTGGAAAGGTTTGGTGAAGCAAGTGTGGGATCCTTTTCCCTTGCAGTGCAAATTCATGACAGTGACACCAGTGAGTCTTCCTGAACCAGGAAAGGAGTTGGGCCCGTGTTTTCCAACGTTTGCATCACCTACACCATCCCACAGCTGCCAACTCTGCAGCTGCCACAGGCTGACTTTAAATATCAAAGCCTGAAGAAGTTGAACTCCTTTGCATTGCTACTTAAACACCTTTGGGATTGCTCAGATCTGGTGAAGCAGCGTTCTACTCTTTTATGCCGTGGAAGTCCCAGACCTAAGCCAAAGACCATTAATAGAGAAAACTAGATTTCTATTAATGTGCTGCATTAATACCTCTTTACCAACAGTTGAGGAGTATCCCTTTCTTCTGAAAAGCAGGATAGATGTGTGCATGTGCTGGGGGTAATCAGGGATTGCAGCCAGATTGCCTGCCCTTCTGGCTGGCTTTAGGCATACTTAGTTACATTCTTACTCTGATTCACACACAGAAAAAAACATCTCTTTCTCACCTTATTGCTGATAATTTTTTTTTTAATAGATAACCTCTTATCTTTCCACATAGTTGGTGTTTCCAGAAGCATCCATGTAAAGATTGGTGTTACCTACCACCAGCTGCAGAAATGATAAATGAAGATATATGTCTACTTCATCTATCTGTAGCTGCATTAGAACGTGTTGGTTGTTAAGAAAATGTAGTGCCTTCATCAAGGTGTTTAATACCACTTAAAATTTTACCCAGATAATCCACATCAGGACTAGTGACACCGGGAATTAAGGATTTGGCAGTAATAAAGATGGGTTACCCTCACAAAGGACCATTACGAGAGAATGATCCCTAGACCTGCACCTCTGCCACATCTGCATTACAAATATCCTGCTGAAAATGTTGCTCAAAGAAGCCAGTTCTTTCACACTCCAAAAAGAGTTCCACCCTTAATATATTCTTATAAGAACTGCTGTGGGATATTGAGGCTATATCCATCAAGGGGTTTTCTTAACCTGCAGATATTCACTGTCAGGAAATGCATGCCATGCTCTGTTGGGTGTGGACTGGGAAAAGCCCTTTTAGGGACATTCATCAGGGAAGTGAGCCAGATAAGCAGAAGTTTACTGCCTTATCCTGACTCAGTCAAGCCTTGAGACAGTGTTGTATTTTAGGAATATGACACTAGCATTATGTTGTGAATTTTGGAAGAAAGGATTGTCTGCTTTTCTGTCTTTACCTCCTTTGTCCTAGAAGAGTTGTCCATATAAAAATAGGTTAAATGCATTTACTTCCTCTTCACCAATTCTTCATCTGCTGGGAGGCTGTTCTTCAGGCTTCAGACATCTCCTGCAAAGAGGTAACACACCCCCTTGTTTGTACAGTGGCAATTTGCATGGGAGCCAGTTCAAAACTGGGCATTCTTCAGGACACCAAGGGGGGTGGGCACATATCTCCTATGACTCCCTGTGCAACAGCCTGGGAGTGACAATTCCCTACACTGAAGTGAGGCATTATTTTATTTTTGATACCTTAAAGCCTGTACAAAGTGCAAGTTTTAGGCAGAATATGCTGAAACTGAGAAAAGCAGGCACATTTAAATTTTACTCTGGCTAGTTCAGCTAATCCCTGCAAAACAGGAGTACTGCCAACATTAATTTTTCATCCAGCTAACTCATATTGAACGTATCATCACTAGTTACTTAAAATTGAATCTATTTTTAATAGAAAAATTGATAATGGAATATGAAACATGAAATAACACATCAGTGTTCTGCAAAAGACTAAGCTTTTAAAGATACCATTGTAGTCTTGAAACAGACTGAAAAAGGTAAAAGGTTACTTCCAACATTAAAAGTAATCTACATGTTCACCAAAGCCTAGATCATCTCCAAGCAATAATTATTCCCTGACTGTAGATAGTCTTATTTTGATATTTGCTGTATGTTTATTATTCATCACAGCAGATTATCACAGGATTACTGCAACATATCTTTCCTTTCAGTAAAATCTTATTTGCAGATAATTTGGACTTTTTTTGTCCCCCTTCACAAAATCTGCTTTCATCAGCCTCCAAGAATGACTAACAGCCAGTTACTTCAGTTTCCACATGATTATCCCTTCTTGCATTTTACACGGATATATCTAAAACTCTTTTTTTTTCTGTAGTGCAAAGCAACTTGTAAAATTCATAACCATCGAATGTGTGTGCATGAAAGCAAGAACGGGTGTTCCTCTTTCATAGTACAGGGCAAACAGCCAGACTTTAAAGGCTTCATAATTAGGGACTTTACCAGATTGTAACAGAAGATGTATTTGCTTATTTTTGCTGTAAAGTCAATTATAAATATGCAAAATTCAAAGTGTGAGTGACCAGGCCACACTTAGCAGAAAAAATAAGACTGCAGCCAATTAAAACAGAAAAAGGTTGAGTTCTCAGTTTTCTGCCCAGTGTGTTTCTGATGATGACACAACAACAGCTGTGAACTGCCAAAGTCATCCCAGAGAGGTGGCTCAGTCTAGCCCCTGCCAAAACGAAGGATTTGCCCTAAAAGCCAGACGTTCTTGCCACAATTTCCCACACAGAACTGACAAAATGGTTGCTCAGCATATGTGAATCCTTATACCACACAGTCATTTCATTATAAGAATATCAGTCCCTTGAAAATGCAGCTTAAACAGACAGGAGGACAAACAACTTTACAGCATTAAAATCCTAACATTTGTGCTATTTATCTTTGTAACAGGACTATCTCGCTATCTTTTTGTTAATTGAACGCTTGAAAACTGTAATTGAAACAGTATAAACATTGTTTTTATTCCTCTTCTCATAATATAATCATTACGTGAGAAACACTAAACTAGACATTTGACTTTATTGATCTTTTCATGGACTAACAGTACAGGGAGTCATTTTCTGCCTAGGCTAATTAATTGATAGACTAATTCATTGATCAGGTTCTCCATAGCATAGTTGGTATTGACAAACACTGAATCTTTTTTCATCAGTTGTATTAGTTTGCACCAATTACTTTTTGCATTTCACTTAAGCAATTACGATAGCTCAAAAGCTACAATCTGAATCTCAGCTGGTGTAAATCAGGCTCTCTCTCCTGAAGACAGAGCTGTGCAATTTTACTCAGTGTGGTTTTTTGGCTTTTAAGATTTAACAGTGAGCTTTAAAACATCCAAAACAACAATAAGGATATCTGAGGAAAAATCCATCATGTTAGCTGAAATATTTTCATCATAGCAATGAATAGTAAACATGTTAAAGCCTTATGTACAGATGCGTGACTTTGCTCATAATTATTACAGAGCCTTAGAATGCTATCAGGTGCAAAGTAAGGTACCTGTAGACACAAATAAGCATTTGGAGTCACAGAAAACTTAGATGCTCAATAGACTCATGTTTTCCATACCTAGGTTATCTGTAAATCAGGTCCTAAGAATATCCTGCTTCCAAGCAGCCACTGCTTTCCAGATATAAGGCACACAGCCATTTCATTGTATGTGAAATCTCTGTTTAGACAGCTGTGATTTTTTTTAAATATTCAACTTACTGAAGGATTTTAGGAGAATATAGTGGTTTGTGCAGGGCTTTCTCCCTTCTGGATCACTGCTGAAACAATGTCTGGGTACAGACACTGCTGCTTCATCTGTTGAGCAGAGCTAACAAAGACACAGGATCACCAACATACTGACAGTGAAAGAAAAAGAACCATATGGGAATTTAGCAACTTCTGTGAGTTTTCAAAATAAAGACTAAGTAAAAATAAGTAAATTGAACTGATTGTTCTCTGCATAGATTTTCCTTAACAAATTATTTTTAGGTAACCTGGGGAGCAACCAGAGTACAGGGATGTGACACAAGAAGGAGATACTGCTACAATGTTTCAGTTAATGATGAAGAAATTAGTTTCCTTTCAAAAACAGGCCATCTGTCAATCTAAACTTTCCATTAATCTCTGGTCTGCCTCTCCTAGAATATTATGGAAAAAATGGGCCCATGCAGGAAGTAGTCTTTGTGCTTTGGATCTACCTCCCAGCTCTGACTAACTGAGAATTCATTGAATACAGGCATTAGCAGCTAGCTCCTTCTTTTAAAGTCTCCAATCACTTTTTCTCATCTTTGCATGCAAAAAAAAAAAAAAAATTATATACTCTCCAGAGACACCAGCAATAGCAAGAAGTCATCAAGACTAAGAAATTTTGCTGAGGCAGTTTGCATGCACTGCTCTAAACCCAATTACTTCCTGTGCTTGACATGCTCATGGAGGCTTCCTCTTTGATGAATTGTATAGGGTAAAATAAAGTGCACGTTCTTCATTAAAATGAGTGTTATTCCCTGGCATGATTAAAAAGAAACTCCTCTGTGTTCCCTGTCAACGATATTTCCATTTGCCTCAAACCCATGTAGATGCCAACGTACAGGTCATATTTGTAAAGTTTTTGCTTAACAAAGGGTGACCAGAGTACCACATCACTCTGTGTATGAACTCCATGGGGTAAAGAGGCATGTGCAGGTAAAAGTGGATATGGAGAATAGGCATAGTAGAGTATGATCCTCCTAAAAGAATTCTTTGTGCCCTTCACACAGCCAGAGCGAGTGATTTGCAGCACACAATTCAATGACATATAATTAAAATCAATAGAAAATTGACATTACAAACTCAAATTAAAGCACAAATTTAATCCCTGTTTCTCATTCTGGCATTTGAAATGGAGGATTTTTTATGAAAACATACTGTAAATAGGCTGATATATATATACTGGGTATGTCTTAAGCAATCCTTCTTTATGTTGTACAATTATCATTCCTTACCTGTGAAAAGAGATGATCTACCATCTTCTTGGCTGATTTGCAGTATAGAGTAACCTGGCCTGACTCTGATCACATGTCAGTTTTACACAGATACCTTTATCATAGTGGGAATTTTTTTATGAGTGACAATTGAACAACAAATGGCATTATTTCATGCAAGATCAGGTCCTTTGGATCTGATGCCTCAGAACTTTGCAGTTTTCCATTTTAAACATTCTATTTTCCATAAACAATTGTAGAATATGGAAAAACAGAATAAATCTATCCTCATATTTTTCTATTTTTGATATGCTATTATCTGTAGTACTTATATATGCTGCAGGGCAAACAAATTATTTTAAATGTTTTTAAACTATATTTTTCTTGCCTAAACTCATGTTGTCATGCCTCTGAACAAAGTATTGTTAAAACTCTAAAACTGCGGAACATCCAGGAAAAAGCCATGCTAATGGTGGTGTTTTTTCCTGCAGGAAATGCCATCAGCTCACAACTTCATGTGACCCAGTTGCACATTGCTCTTGTTTACATGTGAGATCAAGGTCCTCCCATTTATTACCCAGTTTATTTTTTGCAGAATCAAGGACCTAAAACATAGGAGGATGATATGGCCTTTAGTAACCAGTGACTGGGTTCTCCAGTGACTCCTGGGGTCAGGATAGATAGACAGACCTTGGCAGTGTTAACATCAATGGGACTGATCTCTGGTTCACCTCCCTGAATTCTTCCAGACCAATGTTCCATCGCTGTTCATCCTGGATGCAGTGAAGTCTTGTAGAGCTTCCAGCATTTTCAAATTGGTCCGTCTCACTTCGCGAACTACTAAAAATGATGCCTTCACAGAGAGACAGTAAAGTCTGGTTAATGTCAGATATAGCATTTTGCAAGTGTGGCATTATTACCAATAAGCATGTCTGTGCATTTTGAGTCAATCAACTGTGGTCTTTCATACACTACTTCAAATTTTTTTTTAAAATTAAACAAAAATAGAATTGATTTTTTTTTCACATTGAAACCATTCCGTAACCGACAACTGATAGGGTCCTGACCAACTTGATCTAGCGGGGCAGGCGGTTTGGAATTAGTTGATCTTTAAGGTCCCTTCCAACCCAAGTCGTGCTATGGCTTAGTATCTGCAAATTAAAGATTGTTGTTATTTCCCACTCCAATCACAATGGGCAGACTCTGCTGTACTGCTCATGCTATGATCTCTTACCTCCTTTGAAACATCTGCTCTTGGCCCAGGTCGAGTTAAGACATAGTCGATGTAGGATGATTGTTTCTGTATTTCTAGGCTTTGGCCACAAGGTCACCTCCTGCCATGAACAGAAATGGCAACCACTTGTGGCACCACACTTGCAAACCCATGGTCGTTGAAACTGATCCTTGACAATACCTGGACTACCCTACAGCAGATACTTGGATATACAGGATTGTGCTGCTGCTGCCACCAAAGAAACAACTCCACTATATTGTGTTGGAAACACTTCTGGGGGAGAGAAGCCAGTTCTGCTCCTATGCCCTCCTCCACCTCCTATGGGATGCGGGACTGGGCTGCCACCTTGTCCCACACCTTCGTTCTTGGGGTGACAACATTCAAGTTTGCCAGCCTTGCTGAGGAGTTTTGAGCTAGCTTTGGCTGTCACACAGTGTCTGCAACTCGTCATTCAGCCCATGGCTGTGAAGAGAAATAGTCTTAAGATTTAGAAAGTGTCTTACAGAGGACTGGGTGACTTAGGTTATATCTAATTATTCTGCTATGTCTTTGTTCAGGGTGTCTACAGAATGACCCCATTTTCATTCACAGCAGGAATGAAACCCTTTCCTCTTACCCCAAGGAAATCTTAGGGTCCAGCTTCATGCTCCTCAGTCATGGTCAACAGAAACCTTTTTTTTCCCTTTTTTTTTTTCTTCTCTGCATAATTTCAAAATTTTAAATTTTCCTACAAACCAACAAATCACCTATAGAATCTGACATGAAATTCCAAACTTAATAATTTCCAATTCCTGATTACAAAGATTTACTACCAGTTGTTCCAGCAGAAATCACAGGCCACCAAAACCACCAAATGTTTAAATCAATTGTATCTCAACATATTACAGTCCTCATACTTCAAAACTATGCTCAGAAGCTGCCAGAAAAGCAACATGATTTGAATGTTTTGTTTACTATTGTGGTTTTCACCAGGAGCATTCATTCTGTCTTCAGAGTGACAGTAAGAAATAATTACTGAAAAAGATACACAGTTCTCTAATTTAGTTTTCAATAGTTGATGAATGAAATGGGAAGCGTTGACCACACTAGGTCACAGCGAAGTCATTTTGGTAGACTTCTGCTCCCCTCTGACAAGTAATACAGTGAACGGGATGGTCCTACACAATGTCTGTTCATGCAAAACTTGGTTTCTTGCAGCAGAAAAACAGCAGAAATCTGCCTCCTCAGTCTGAGCAAGTGTTTCTCAATCAATAATTAAGTAACTTTAAGGTCCAGATCTATACAAAGATATCAATATTTTCACTGAAAATGAATCAATATGAACAGGGTAAAGCATCTGAGTAAGGCTTTTTAATGGCAGTGTTTTGGCTGTGAGAAGTAAATTAATTGATTAAATGAATGACAAATATTGGACAACCAAAGTACATATTTTCACACTTCCACAAACATTTTAAGTAACTCATTTAAATTCTTTTCTTTGTTTCCACCTTTTTTCCAACTTTGTATTGTTTTAATAGAATTTACAGGCCTTCCTGTGACTATGTAATGCAAGTTATGTCTTTAATTTTACATTAGTTAGTAGAGGTCAGATGACTTGTAGCAAAGGAGAAGAGCAAGCTGAGACTTATGGAAGGAAGGGCACATTCTGGGTGATAGACTGTAAGGGATCCTGCTGAAAAGGCCACAGTGAGAGAAAGGAGACCTACTGGAAGACTGTAATGGAAAAGTCTCGTGAGAGATGGGAAGTGGTAAGGGACAGGTAAATACATTCTTGCCTTTGTTTGGTGGACAAGAAATAGTTCTGGATAGGTCTTTTCTACCATCTTGTTAAAAAATGTATTTGTGGGAAGTCCAAAGTAGTAGAACTGGACACAGGACAAAACTTTCTAGCAGTTCCGACAGAGATGCCTCTACTTACCAGCCCCTCAGCTTGCTCCCACAGGCACCCTGATGTGACCAGAGTATGGCCCTGTGCGAAGGCTGTGCTCTAGTGAGAAACCAGAAGTGCCCCATCTTCTGTGGGTGAATTTGCAGCAGTTTGCTGCAGGTTTGGCCTTAAGGCTCAGGCCACAAAAGCACTGATTCTCTCCCAAGCTCTGATGCCTTTACAGCTCTCTCTAGAAACAACAACAGAAGCTGCTGGCCAGCAAACCCACTCCAGTGATTTACATGACACAGTAAAGCTCCAGAAATCACTGGGCCTCCAGGGTTGACTCTGCCTCTAGAGCTTGATGACAGTGAGCATTTTGCAGCTTCTTGAAGTAGGACTGTGTCTGGAAGGCCACAGGTTTGAAAAACTCCCCAGCAGCGCGAAAACCATTGCAGTCTATCAGTGAGATCACTGAGGCTGGGAGAGTCTTTCCTACCTCTGGGAACAGAAGGGCAGCAAGGGGCAATAGTGAAGAGACCAGGAGAGACTAAAGTGACTCCTTTCTTTCACTTACACTTCTATCTCATGTTCTGAGCTAACAAATTCAGTTTGAAGCAATGCTATTTTAATTGCTGGAAACAGGTCCAGTATAGCCTCATCCAGGGCCATCCCAAGAACAAGAAGGGAGTAGAAACCAAAGTTAGGGAACTGCTCTTCAGGTATGTTTGCTGTGCAAAGAGAGGGGAGAAATGCAAACTGGTAAGTGGGACAGCAGAGATGTTTTTGTTTCTCCAGACGTCTTTCTAGTGACAGTGAAGTGAACTTCCCTCAACTCCCTAGCCTTTCTTTTTCCCTCTTGCTCCCTTTTACCCTTTTCTCTGCTTTATTTGAGTTCATAGTTTTTTCCCATTAAACAATGATTTCTTTAATTGTAAAGAAGCAGGTCAAAGAAACCTAAGCCTTGCACTGGCTCTTTGTCTGTATAAAGCTATCAAGTGGCAGCTTGATCCTTGGGCCATTACTTTTGTTGCTGGTCATAGAATAATTCTTCACTGCCCCGTAGATCCTGCAAGCTATTGTTGGGACTTCAATTTTCTGAAAATATCTTTGAGTTCGGGGTCTTTTTCACTATTATTATTAAATGGACAAACATTCTCATCTGTAAAGGTTGAAACTCCACTTTTTCCATCTGTCTCTGCCCTTTTTGAAATTGTATGTCTCCTGTAGTGTGCAGCTCAGAAGTGTTCACTTGTGTACTGGTAAGTAGAAAAACCCCAAGAAATGTAAAGAATGAATGTGTGACAGAATGGAAAAACTACAATAATTATCTCTAAACTGCTCGAAGAAGTTGCATGATACAGGCAGACCCCACTCATAAATAAATATTAATCTGCCCTGCATTTAAAATTGAAAATTAATGTTGGAGAGGAAACACAATCCACTTCTCAGTGTAAAAATGTTTTCCCCTTTCTTTTTTTAATCAGCATTCAGCACTTTGAAATCACATGTCCCATTTTAAGCACTTAGGATGTGACTGGTTTGATTATTTTTAAGAAAATCCTTTTTAATATTTATGGAACAAAATCTGATGATTCCTGATGTGTTTCAGTTTTAATCAGAATCTAGTATCATGATTCTAGTAAAAATGTGTGCCTCTGTAGCTGTTCAACATGGCACAAAAAATGTCTGGCAGAGCAGATAGATATGACTTCCCTATCCCCAAAATGGTAGAAGTCTGACAATGATAAAACTTTGTTATTTTTAGAGCACAACCTATGAACTAATTAGCCAACATTCACAGCTCCCCAGACTGGCTGGAATATTATTTCACAGATATCTGGATCCACAAGAGCAGCAGGAAAGAAAATAAAAATCAAAGCAGAAAGCAGTGGGACAAAATCTAGATGAAATATGACATATTACCTCTTAATCCGAGGTGGGGAAATTTTGTTTTGCACAAGGTCTGTTCCCACCCTATGCATGCATCTAGATCGGGCAAATGTGAGACCCTTTCTACCCACTTCCTAACAGAGCCTCAGCCTCCAGCTGCAATGCTGAATTTGGAAAGGAGGCATGTTGAGTGCAGCTTAGGTCCCCTTGCATTTTGACTTTCCTAAATCAGTTTATGCTCACTTAGTAATATATGACACTAAGGGATTCTCCACTGTGCTAGAGAGCAGGACCCTGTGCTGCACCTTTGCTCTACCACCTGGACAGTCCCCATCTTCTTTTGGCTGCTGCTGAAGGCCAACGCACATTTGCAAATCTCGGCACTGCAGCATGTCTGGAAACACAGAGATCACTCGCTCTTGTTCTCCACAGCTGGGACAAGCAGCTGAAGTTGTTGGGGCAGCCGAAAGCACAGAGGCAGTTTGCTGAATACTGCAAAAGCAGTAGTTACCAGCAGTAGAAATTCTACTGGTGACACATCTTGGTGTCTTGGTATGAGCAAAGTATGGAACTCCTCCAAGCACATCAGCTCAGCTCAGCAGGCCATAGATATAGCAAGAAGCCCTTCTAAGGTGCTCCACTCTGGTGGGACAGCCCTGGCATCCCTGCTGAACCTTAAGGGCAGTCCGAGCCCAGCCTGAGCTCAGAGAATTTTAACATCCCATCTCCTCTCTGCAGCAGGAAACAACCGCACCCTCCCTGGGACCATCTCTGGCCTCCTTCATGTTTGATTCTGGCACTGTAGTGGCAGCTAAAATGCTGGATGGAGGCTGCACAGGAAAATGTGCTGGATGGTGCTCCAACAAGAGGTTTGCTTCTAAGCAGGGAGATCTGTGACATGACATGAGATAGCGGGTGAAGGGCAGTTGGATCCACTTGCTGTTACAGATCAGCAAGAAAGAAGGAGTGGATGTAAAAAACACATTGAGGGGCATGAAAGAAAAAGTATTGCCCTGGATTCCATCTATATGTTCATAGACTTGCCTCTGTGGGAGATTTCTGATCATCTCAGTTACGGCCTTCTCAGCTATATGCAGATCTTTCTCACCACCTGTCCCCCATCCTGTGTGTGAACAAATGCGAATGACAAATTAATTATCTGGTCGTTTTTCCTGTTCTTCTTTGTGGAGAACAGAAAATAGCATAGTATGACTGAAAAACAATTTTAATAGTTCCTGTAAGATTCGTGAAAACAATGCTTCTTCATTGTACTTCAAACATGTTTCTCAGAGTTTATAAACAGCTTTTGTTTTTAGTCAAATGGAATATTGTGCAGCAATACTTTAACTCTCTTTTGCCAGATTATCAGTTATTTCAAGCAAGTGTTAAAATCTCCATCACTGGCAAAATGAATTATGTTTTGTATGTCAAACTTGCATCAACATGCCCATCAAGCTGAGCTGGAAAAGACTCTTTAACAGTGCAGCATAGGTGCTACTATTTGTGATTGTAAGTGCACCTAAATCTAAATTTTGCAGCTATAGGAATTTCTTGCTCTGCAAGAGGTTTTTATTTTCAGACAGACTTTCAAAATAGCTTGCCACATTACAGTATATTTATAGTCCTTTTTTCTAAGTTCTGTTAATTAATAAACCTGATTCTCCCAGACATTACTTCTATTTCATTTGATAAATGTGAATCATCAGGGTTTTTTGTCTACTCTCATTTATGTGGCTTTCAAAATTATCAATTACAGCTACATAAGAAAGGCTGGAATACAATATGTAGAGTTTATCCTGTTAGGGGGAAATAAAGTGGTTTAGTTTATCCCTTCAGGTTGCTTTGGGCCTCATTCTGTGGTGAGAACAAGTTTCCTCCATTATTTGTCAATATGCAATAAGACACTGACACAAAGTCCTGACACATTAATAATGTCACAAAGTATTTGGGAGAACTACAGTGACCACTCACATACATTTTCTGCTTTGTAAGCAATTCAGGCTCATTCCTTTATAGACTGTGGCTGTTGCTTCAGATGTGGGAAGAGTATTCCAGAAAGATAGTTCTGCCTATAAATGAGAAAGAACAAATTTCAGTAAGATCATTTACACAGATTGGTGTTAATACTTGCTGTAAGAATGGTCTTACTTTCAGTAGTCTGTAATAGGGGAAAGAAAAGCAGCATTAAGATGTCTTATATAGAGAGACATCAAAATCTGCCCAGTTCATTTCTGTCTAACCTAACGAAATGGACAAGATAATACATCACATGAATTTTACTGATGAATGTCAAGACTTTGATACAATGCAAACCCAGAGAATGCACTGTAAACAACATCAATCTTTCTAAAGGTAACACTGAGACAAAAATAGTATTACCATATCCAAGGATGGAGATGGTATATATACTTAATAACACAGAAGAGTCATCCCTACACAATTCTAGTGGGGAATCAAAACTTTCTTAACCACCTTTTTTTTCCCCCCAGGGTCTCTAAAGGAAATAAATTCATCATTTATACACCTAAATAGTGTTTGGTGAGAGAGAGTGTGCTGGCAATCTGGAGAAAAAGGAAGACAGTTTGGGATGGCAGCTGATCTGAGAGGGAGCTGCACATGACCAGTGCCTCCCAGGGCAAAAATACCTCAGCCACACCCAGGGCAAATTCTCCACCAACCACCATTGGCAAACTTCATATTCTCCATTCTTTTTTGTCTCAAGGCTCTTATTTATCTCAGTAAAAATCCACCAGTTTAGAATACCTAGCAATGCCTCATTTCTGCTTAAAGTAGTAACCAACAAATCCAATCAGGCAGAGACACTGTTTCTGAAATCACAGGTGACTCTTCCTAATACCTAATTTAAACCTACTCTCAGTTTAAAACCATTCCTCCTGGTCCTGTCACTGCATGCTCTTGCAAAAAGTCCCTCTCCGTCTTTCCTGTAGGCCTCCTTCAGGTACTGGAAGGCTGGAATTGGTCACCCCAAAGCCACCTCTTTTCCAGGCTGAACAATCCCAATTCTCTCAGCCTTTCCTTGAAGGAGAGGTGCTCTCTGGCCCTCTACCCATCTTGGTGGCCTCCTCTGGACTCACTCTAACAGGCCGATGTCCTTCCTGTGATGGGGACCCCAGAGCTGGATGTAGTGCTCCCAATGGGGTCTTACCAGAGCAGAAGGGCAGAACCTCCAGCTCACTTGCTGCCCACGGNTCCTCTGGACTCACTCTAACAGGCCGATGTCCTTCCTGTGATGGGGACCCCAGAGCTGGATGTAGTGCTCCCAATGGGGTCTTACCAGAGCAGAAGGGCAGAACCTCCAGCTCACTTGCTGCCCACGGTACTCTGGATGCAGCCCAGGACACGGGTGGTTTCTGGGCTCTCAGTGCACATTGCTGGGTCATGTCCAGCCTCTCATCCACCAGCACCCTTGAGTCCTTCTCAGCAGGGCTGCTCTCTCTGTTCATCCCCCATCCTGTGCTGTCACCAGGGGCTGGTGCAGTACCTTGCACTCGCTCTTGTTAAAACCAGTGAGATTCCCGTGGACCCATCTCTCAGGCTTGTCCAGGTCCCTCTGGATGTTGTTCCATCCTTCAGGTGTGTCATCAGCACCACTCAGCTTGGTGTCATATGTGAGTTCCTAGAGGATGCACTCAGTCCCACTGTCTATTCATTAGTGCGGATGTTAAATAACTCTGGTCCCAGTACTGACGCCTGCGGGACCCCACTTGTCACTGATGTCAATCGGGACTCTGAGCCATGACCGTGACCCTCTGGATGCGACCATACTACTCTCTGGAAATTTGCTTACAAAGAACTGTTAAAGAGCCTTGGACCTAAATGTAACCTTTTTTAAAAGTAACTTGTGGAATGTAAAGAAATACAAACACTAAAGTCAGGGAAAAAATGTTATGTTGCCTCTGAGAAAACAGTGAGGTGGGAATACCAGTCCACCATTAAATTATTTCTGAGCTTATTTATAATCATAGCATGGCCCAGACATAAAAACATTTCCCCTTTTCAAATAAAGGAAGGACAGACCTTGACAGGGGTTTTACTTCATCTAGCTTACCTGGTACCTCCTCGCTTCTTTCGTGTGTGAAACTCCCACCAATGGGGAATATGGAATGACAAAGTAATTTACTCGGGAGAGTATAAGACAAGAATTTACCAGAAGTTTTGAAATAAACCAAGCTTTTCCTTAGAAGATAGAGCACAGAAGAGAGCTGTGTATTTGGAAGAGTAAAGTCAGGAGCATTAAAAAAACTTTCGCCTTATTTTAAGATTGCAGGCAGTTTTGTGTTTATACCCTGTTCATAGTCTCCAGATGTTCTCAAAGACTTTGTTTTGCTTCTCCCATCTATGTGGGCTCCAGTCTTGATGTCTTTTGAAGAGAAGGGCAAAACTTCTTCTATATTTTAGCAGAGCAGAATTAGTGCACAGCTTTTACACCAACCTTTCTGAGATAAAACCTCTACTAAACCTCTACACCTGCAAACAAGAAATTCTGCTTTTCAAGTGTATTAAATCGAACTCTGAGTTTGTGGCCCAGATTTGAGACTAACATGCTGTTTGATTTCCCTTAACATGACTAGACCCATGAAGTGTGCATGCGCGTCCATGTGTCCCCTCTTGTACCATTTCTATTGTATTTCACATTTCTGTCAATATAGCCTCCAATATTTGAATCCACTGATAGAACAAATGCAGTAATTGCAAACAGCTGTAAAGTATTACTCATCTTGCTAATCAAAATGACTTTCTGCTAAATAAACCATGAAAAAAGCTTTTCCACCATCAGTGAAGTGGAGTGGAAATGATACAGACTGTAAAGAGTCCACCATGGAAGTAAAATCAACAGATCAAGTGTTCCTACAACAATGATTCTACGTGTTAATGCACATTTCCAAAATTGTTATAGAAATTTCTCTATGTTTAGGAAAATGAATTTGTGTAACAACACAAATGTTCCTCCAGGTATTTTACATGATACCACCAGATACACAGAGCCTTGAAGAACTGCTTTATGGTTTCTCAAGATTCATAATCCAAGGGGAGATAATTGCCCCATATGGTTTTGCTAGATGTTCATTACATGCTATATTATCTTACTCAAAAAATCCCCCAAACTCAGAGTACTATATATCCACATCAAACATGACAAAGGGACTGTTTCTGAGCTTATGGGAAGCATGGAAGAGGCTGGTTTGAGGACAAAACATCATTCCTAAGTAAAACTCATGACTGAGAACTTTAGTCTTTCATTAGTCTGTCCCCTAATGAAAAAGCTCCTTTTCTAGCTCATTGTGCTTCAGTTATCCTATTTTCTAAGTCATATTCTTTAATTCTTAAAAATGCTATTAGAAAAGATACCATCTCTGGTTATATACTCTTCCTCTATTCCCTTATGCCACTTAAGCACTTATTGCTGTGGGCCACTCCAATATAAAACACTCCAGAGGAAACAACTTAGCCCTGAGTTATTTCTCTCACTTCTTTGGGTCACACTGAATTAGGAAGTAAGCAATCTTCTCCCACAGCTTTCTGGTACCATAAATGGTTTGCTGGGAACCTCAGCTCTTCTATTATGAAATGTAAGTAGAAGTTAAAAGGCATATAAATTACAGATGTGCTAATTTTGTGAAGCATGATGAACTTCCTACTACCAAGTTTATATATCTGCAAAGAGGGGAAGAAGAGGGAAGAGTAAATGAGATACATATCTGATTATAACACAGGATTAAAAAGAGTAAATCTACTTCCTCCCTGAAATACTTTATGGTCTCCAGCGCTGGATGCAGTCTCCACCAAAGGAACTCAGCAAGTTCTCTACATCAGTTGCCTTTCTGCCACAGTTTTTTCTGGTTTTCCTTCCTTGCATCTCTTTTATTTGCGTTAAATTTTTTCTACTCTCATAGTCATCTATGCACAGTAAGCACCATGGCTGCAGCAGCTTGACCTGGTCACATCCAAGAAACGCCAGGAGAAGCTCTGTATAGCTACAAACCACAGCATCTCTGCCACAGACAAAAGAGACTACAACAATGGAGCATGAGGTCACTGTCTAGGCTAACATAGTCTACAGGGTGACATAATCCTCGCTATTAAAAGGGTTGTTGTAAGACTATGGCAAAATACAGTGATTTCTCCTGATCATCCACTTCTTGAGGATGAGAGAAAGAATCAGAAAAACTGCTTAGAGAGTCTTGACCAAATTGCTCTGATAAATTAATTTATCCCTCTTGCTCTGCCCACTTTCCACACAGCTGCTTGATTTTTGAGCAAGGAATAAAAAGGGAGAAACAGGCACTGTTTTATTAAAAGCCACATCCTTCTGATAAAGCACATAGTGTACAGAGAACATTAAGGTGTGTCAGAAGCAGTGAACGAGGCTCAGACACCTTCACATTTTCAGCTCCTCTCCAACCCTTGGCAGCAGCATGCACAATTTTCATTTACCCATCGACATTTCCATCCTACTTGCAGTTGCACTGGTTGCAATTTTCACAGCTAATGAGTACATCTTCCCACAGTTACTGGTCGTAGCAGTATGCTTGTTTCACAAATAAACAGAAGGTTACAAAGACCTTTCTGGGGGAATGAACTGCATTGTAGACATAATAACATCCCTCTCA
>VYZQ01048556.1:24649-36338 GCA_013400655.1 Mystacornis crossleyi | reverse complement strand
TTCCAGACCTGTTCTGGGAGCAGGTCGCTGTCGGAGTCCCTGCCGGGCTCCGGCCATGTGCGGCCAGGGGGAATAAAACCTGAAAACATCTATCAAAATATCGTCTCCTTGATTCTTCCACGGGCCAAGGCTGTCTCCCAGGGAAAGGTTGCAGCCACCCCACTGCAACAACAATCTAAACGTTATAAAAAAGGAAAATGGAACATGCTGTGGTCACATTGACTAAGTAGTGTGCAAAGTATTCTTTGTTAAACCCTCTTCTGTTCCTGCACAGAACGAAAATAGGGGATTTTCAACTTAACTTTTAGGGAGAACCACTCAAGTTACCAGAACTCATAACTGACAGACACATCTGTAAGAACCTTGATTTTAGGATGCTTAGCAATCACACAAAGTACGTTTAGGCAGATCCCTTTTGCGAAAGTATCTGTAGTTTTTCTATGTACATATGCGGTAGATAGAAAGATAAGTCCCAGCAGCACTCACGATGTAAAATAGGAAAGGATATGACTGTGGATATTTTCAGAGCAATCTAATGTAAATCTAATGTGCATCCACCAATGTAATTAGATCACCTTTGTGTTTTCCAGTGTGAAGGCTCATATTGTATATTCTGCTCAAGTTCTTTCTTCTATATTCTGTTTCTTTCCTAATCTTCACTTTGCACTCCTACTTGCACTCCTACAGTCATTTCTGGCTTCACCCTATTTTTTCTATGGATTCTAGTAATCTCTCTTACTTCTTAGACAACCTTTCTTCTGCTGCATGCTAACTCACTGAGTTTCAGGTGAGACTCAGAAAGCTACAGTGTCAGAACAGGTTTGAAATTTTAAAAAAAATTAGTTTCTTCTTTCTTTACTTATAGTAATATCTAATGGATGCTATGTGAATTATTATAATGGTCTTCTCACCACTATATGAATACAAACAAAATAGCTTTTAAAGACAGATATACAATGAAACCCCAGATTTCCCAGCTGGAGGGGTAAGGGAGCTTAAAACAGATATTGGTTTTGAAGACTGCAGACCAGGCCTGTTTCAGAACATCCAACTGATTCACTGACTTCTTGTAACACTCAGAGTCGAAACAGGAATGAGCAATTCAGACTGTTTGGTCTCCAAAGCTCTGTTAGTTCATCTTGGCTCATGGTGGAAGGAACTGCAACAATTAGGCACCTAGAGCATGTGATATGCCTGACTTAGTACCACGACTGCTCTCTCCAGTGCCTCAACAGGAGAGGCAGCCCTGGCTTGTGGTGAACTGCACTTCTTTGACTCTCAGACACTTTAGTAACATTCTAAGCCCTTGACACCACTTCAGAGAGTATGAATGCATGATGGTTTCAGAAGGGTCTTTTAAATTTGACTAAGGAAAGGAGGTTCAAATCAGTAAGATTTATTAAGTTTTCTCCATAGTTTCTATCATATTGAATTGTAGACAGGAAATAGAAGAACTGTGCTCACAAACTGGAGCAATAATTGCTTTGTTAAAGGTCGCCCAGATGGGACACAGATCTTCAGAACCATTTTAAAGTGTAGTGAGAGCTACAATTATTTTGCTTTCTTTCAAGTGAGCCTGAAGTTGCATAAAAGACATTGGACCCTCTGGAATAAAATTTCAAGTTTCTTTCAGTTAAATGTGTGTTCTTTTAGTTTAGAAGAGGGTGGTGTTTTTTTTCCTCCAAGAGTCAGAAATAATCTGGAAGTACCAGCAGCTTCACTGCAGAACAGGCCACCCTTTTCCAGACTTTCAGGATGAAGAGATCTGTACAGCAGGATATTTTCATTACAACCCTGGTTGAATTCCTTTTAGGGGCCACACAGCTATGCTTTTTCAGACTTCACTGTGCTTTAACCCAGTTGACCTAAGCAGTCTACCTATCACAGTAGTTCTATCTGCCACACAGTACTTAGCAATTAAAAGATTTTGAAATAGTGTAGCAGTTCCTGATCATGTTTGCTGGGGAGTCATTAATTGCTGCAGTAATTCCAGAGAAGCTGAATTTCTGTCGTATTTCCTTTTTTCTGTGTTTTCTTTTGATGAAATCTCATCACCTGGTAATTGTGTCACACATGCAGCCAAATGTGTTTTTTTGCTTCTAAATTCATGCAGTTTGGGCTCATGCTTAATCAGCCGAATCACAGTGCTAGCCTCTAATACCTATCCTGGTTGTCATTACCCTTATTGTCACTATCTGGTCAGATTTAGGGAGCTATATGTAGCCAGAATTCCTGTTTTTGCTTCCTCGTTATACATAACATGGAGAAATTCCTCTCCTCCGGATACTTGCATCCTCAGCTGCAGAGAATTTTGAAATATGAATTTAAAACTATTAGAAATCTTTGTTTTATTAACAAGATACTTTTCTCCCTGCTTTTTTTTTTTCACTAAAGTGAACAATTATGAATTGTAATAACTGTATTCCAAGAGTGTTTTATGCTGTCAAAATGGAGAGCTCTTCCCCAGGGCCACATTAGTATCTTTTTCTGTCTAGGAATGCAGCTGTTCCAGGGCAGGCTCTGAGTAATATCTCTAATCGGCAGATATGCAGAGTGCTTAAGCTAATTATGTAATAAGGGAATCACTCCTAAAATTTTATAAACGTTAATATAGACATTTAACTTCAATTTCTTTGAAAGTTGAACAGGAAATGAGAATTCTTGTGGTAGTAGTACAAAATGCTCATTTTTATACTGAGGTTTTAAAATGTCGGGTATTGCAGCTCTAATGCTGTATTCAAGCTGCAAATTACTCTCTTTGGCATTGAAATATTGCTGCAATTAAACCTGCAGTAAAGTATTAAAAGAAAAAAAAGTATCTTTCATCTGATTGCCTTCACACAAAACTATGTGGATCTTCATTGATCTTAAAGGATGGCCCCTGAGATCTAAGTTTTAATTTTTCATACAGATATACTCTCTTCCATAGGTCTTGGGGAATAAACACAAGATTTCTGATTTAAGCAGTTCCACATGAAAGTTAACATTGTAAGACCTATCTGAGGCAGCTTCTTTAAGGCAGTTTGCAATCGCCACATCAGCCCTTATTCATTTATCTAAGTGTATGTCTTTGTTTTTACTTTTGTATAACCCAGAAAACCATTCATTTCAATGATGGTCTTTTCTCATATATTTGGAAAACAAGACGAATGTATTTTCAGTCACTCTGTTTAAGCATGGGGAGCAGAGAGAGGGGACAAGGATGGTTGCTTTAGACCAAACACACTCCTCTCCTTATTCCACGTTTAGCACTTCCCCCACTCAAACTCCCTCTGAAAAGTGAATCAAAATGTCCTCCAACCAATTTGGAGTTGGGCCTTCTGTGTCCACTGACTGATTATTAATACACATCAAAAAACAAACAAACAAAAAAGAAAACCCAAATCAAAAACCAAACCAAACAAAACAAAAAACCCAAACAAAACCAAAACCAAAACAAGACACTTTTCACATTGAAATAAAAAAAATAACAAATTTCCCATGATAGATGCTGCTTTTGTTATTTATTGCACTACTATTTGTCATTAAGATAAAAATACACACTTCATTTTGAGAATTAGGCTGGCATTCAAACATGTTTCCTTGCACCCACACTCACTAAACATGATGCCAAATCCAAGTCCAGAGACAAAGTAGTGTGTAGATCATGTATAAAACTTCCTTTTTGTTGCCAGCTAAAACAGACCAAAAGGTGGGTTTACCTGTAACATGGATGAGCTGGAATGTGCCACTTCTGTTTATCTCATATGTCCTTGCCATGGGATGCCACTGCTCAGTCCTTTCTAGAACAGTTTGAACTCCGCACATCAAAAGGATGAAAGTGATTTGTGTTGTCAGCCTGACTGTGGTTGGGAGAACAAACCTCTGAGTGCTACGTGTCCCACAGCTTGCTCTATTGTGTATGCATGTCCAGGTTTTGCTGGTGGAAGGGCTACAGGGATGGCTTCTGAAAGAATCTGCCAGAAGCTTC
The DNA here is from genome assembly GCA_013400655.1 of Mystacornis crossleyi. Classification (NCBI taxonomy): domain Eukaryota; kingdom Metazoa; phylum Chordata; class Aves; order Passeriformes; family Timaliidae; genus Mystacornis; species Mystacornis crossleyi. The sequence continues at coordinate 32,368 of VYZQ01048556.1, read as the reverse complement.
CTCCATGTCCAGCAAAGCCAATGTCAGCTGGCTCCAAGATGGACCCACTGCTGGCCAAGACTGGGCCAATTAGAAACGGTTGTAACACCTCTGTGATAACATATTTTAGAAAAAAGTTATTGTGCAGGTGTAATTGCAGTCAGAGAAGAGCAAAGGGGGAAGGAACAAATATGCAGACCCCGAGGCAGCTGTGCCCTGAAACCCATGGAGGGCCATGGGGACAAAGAGACCAACCTGCAGCTCATGGAGGAGAGACTCATGCCAGAGGGGGTGGATGCCGAAAAGGAGGTTGTGAACCCATGAGAAACCCTTGCTGGAGCAGGTGAACCTGTGGGGGAGCTCATGCTGAAGCCCATGCTGGAGCAGGTTTCCTGGTAGGATTTGTGACCGTGTGCAGACCCACACTGGAGCAGGCTGCCTGAATGACTGCACCCTGTGGAACCCATATTGCAGCAGTTCATGGAGAGCTCTGCCCATGGGGTGGACGTACGTTGAAGTTTGTGAAGTCCTGTCTCCTGTGGGAGGAATCCCACACTGGAGCAGCGGAAAGACTCTTCTGTCCGAGCAGCAGCATGAACAATATGTGATGAACTGACCATCACCCCCATTTCCCACCTCTCTGTGCCCTGGGAAGGGAGGAGGTAGAGCCTGTGGTGGAGGGAAGGTGGGATTTTTTAAGACTTATTTTACTTCTCATTATCTTGTTCTGATTTTTTAGTAATGAATTCAAATAATATCCCCCATGCGACTCTGTGTTGCCTGTGATGGTAATCCATGAGTCCTTATCTCAACCCATTAATCCTTCATTACATTTTCTCTCCCTTGCCCACTTGTGGAGAGGAGTGAGAGAGCATCTTTGGTGGGTTCCTGGCATCCAGCCAGGGTCAACCCACTACACTTGCCAAGTCAGGGATTCTGTTAGGACTACTTGCTGGATTCCACAATAACGGTATACTACATACAAAGCCTCAAATATTAAACAGATGAGTGCTTATTAAATATTAAATATTAATCATAAAGTGTTTTTAAAAGGCAGAGAGAGGACTACTGTCACAAAAACCAAAGTCCCAGGCTCAGCATTTCCAGTTCTAATCCCTTCCAAACTTTTCTTGTCAGTTTTGGAGAACTGTCTGTAAACAGTCCATCTGTGCAGGTCCACATTCTAGGTTTTCACAAATATTTTCATAATATTTATAATTTTCATAATAAACAGAACATTTTCACAAAGCAGAATATTTGATTTATGGATTTCAGAGACTAAGTTTATGTACCTAAGCTTGAATACAATTTCACAAAAACAACTAAAATGTATAGACCCTTAATGAAAATGCATAGATCCCCTCTTTAAGACTGAAGTCCACAGCTTTCAAAGGAGCATGAAGACAAAAACTGTGAATTAAGCCATATATGTTAAGGCAAAGTCAATATGATATTTACTAGCTAGGAAGCTGCAGAAACATCTTGTACTATGGTACATTCTGAATGGGATTTAACAAGTAGATTTTCAGTTGAGCTCTCAGGACTTGCTCCACTGTCCTGTTAGTAGAATTTCTGCTTTTGCTAACAATCTTGGATTAACTATTCAAATAATTGATTGAATTTCTATTAACAGACAGAAAAGTTTTCACTGAAAAATTAAATGAAAGCCGTGGGAGGCAACAGGAAGAACACATGATGGATGCTGGTTTGCTGCATTGTTTTGTTTCCCCTGTTATTCCTTGAGATGGTGCAGCTTGTGTTTTAGCTCTAAAAATTACAAACACAGCTGGGTGTATATTCTAAACACAGTAGGATGTTACTGTGGTATTACCACTGACTCAGGTTCAGTCAGAAGTCCTAGGAGCTACCAGATGGACAGAATGGATGTAAACATGTTCATATTCATTGTAGTCATGGAGAGAATAGAGGAAGAGAGAGTTTTGGTGTTTGAAGTCACTCAAACACCAACATTTTTACTAGAGGAGGAAGGCTTCCCATTTTCTAAATCTTAATATGAAACATTTTCTCACACTCAAATATTGAGATTTGAAGATTCTTTTCAGTGACACGTAGCCCTGGAACAGGGACAGTGCTGAGGGCCAGGTAAAGCCAGAGGCTGTTCTCAGGCTGATGGCTGTGCATGGATGTATCTGTAATGCTACAATCAGCCAGCACTTACTTCATTCCAGCATACTAGAAGGTATTTCTGCTTTTGGTATTCTCCATCAAGGAATTCTGGGAGTCTCCATCTCCAGTGAGTCTGCACTCCATGCTGACACTTCCCAATCTGTACCTCCCCATTCCTACTTGCGTGAGTTATTTCCAAAATGTAGACTCATAAAATAAATGCAGGTGCTCAATTTCTTGCTTAGTGTCCTGCACAGATGCATTTAACAAATCCTTGATCATTAAAGAATACAGCTTTTGGAACAGTGTCATGTGTGCATATGCTTCTCATCTGTCCTAAGGGCCTGAGTCTTGCTCTGTCTGAGAGTGGATCTGTCCTTCACACTGGCATCTTTGCATCTCATCATGGAAAAGGCAAAGGGACCATTATTGGCCCAAATTTATGCCCCTCTCTGTGTGAACACCTGGGATCCACCAATAGAATGGAGAGAAGCTGCCCAAGTCTATCACCCTAAGATGCTTACAGTGTCCCAGCTCGTTGCATTACTCTGGCATGTAGATTTTCTCCCAAACTCATTGAATGGGTGTGCGCAGATTAACCATCCTTATACCAAAAAATCAATCTTCACCATAGTAATCTCAGCATCCTTGATAGATGAACACTATTTTTTCCATTCAGAAACCTTCCCATACCTTTTGCAAACCATAAGCTACCTCTGTAGCTTCTTCCATTTGGATCTGTAAAGTCTCACATTATTTCTGTAGCTAACATGGATTTCAATCCTCCTTTGACATCCGGTGAGATAATGTGAAAGGTTAAGTGACTCAGCCAAAGCCATGTCATAAGTTAGTGGCAGTCTGTCAGAGTCAAGAAAGGGATTTAGATGTCTTAAATGACTTGACTCAGTATTGAAGATACTTTGAACTAGAATACTCTGAGAAATATTACACATGGATCAACACAGTTGTAGGCAAACAGTAGGAATATTTATCTTTCAGTGATGTCTTTTATTATTTGAACAACGAAGCAAACACAGCAGTCTTCTTAAATCATCTCCCAAATCCAGCAGTGACAGAAAATTCCAATGCTGGAGTTTCATTTACCAAAATTTCAACTCATCAGAAACTAATCAAAATCATATTAAATTTTTTGTGTAGGAGACCAAAAGAGAAAGAGTATGCACAAAATATGTTAAGGGTTACAACCTTGGACAAGTTCTTTACACAAATCCAGGCCTCTGTTCCATTTCTGCATTACTAAACTAACATGAAATGCCACAAACTTCAAACGATAATGTCAATTGTCTTTAGCCATTTCTTTTATCAAAAAATAAGTCTTTATGGATTTCATATGTTGACTAAGCCAAAGGCATGGTCAGCACAGAAATGTTTACAGATGGCAGAACTCTTGTTTTTTAAAAAAAAGATCAAAGGGAGGTTGAGAATATACAAACCCTGATGGTTAATACACACTCATAAACAAATAAATAAACTAGCATGATGTTTGCCTATGGCCAAACTATCTGTGCAACTGACAGAGGCGCTGCTATCGGACCACCTTCATTTTGAAACCCTCAGTTTGAGCCCCCCTCACCACCAGGACAATACTCCTTAGATAGGGTTCTGTCAATACCAGCTCTGTTTTTTAGGGATTTATAACTTGGCTGTAAAACTTCATCTGAGGGTTAGGCTTGGCAGACAAGGTCTCAGCCTGACAGCAGTGTTTTTATTACATTATTTTAAAATGAAGTGGCTCTTTTTAACCTTAAGGAAGATGCAAGATGCATGTAAGTTAACCAGTTTCAGGAGGTATTTGGCTGCTGCTATAACTCAAAATTCTCGGGGGGGAGGTGGGGGAGGGATGATATTTCCTTTTTTTCCCCCTTGAAGATTGTGCATGCATCTGTATGAGTTTCACAAAAGACACTACATTGACAATTATGGGCAGAGAACTATGTAATTACACACAGGGAGCCTACATGGAGAATAAAATTACTTATAAAATTTGAAGCAATTAAACTTCACCTATTTAGTTTAGGCAAACAAAATCAAATTGAATTCACACTGAAAGGATTTACAGTTGATCATCTAAGAAGCACTTATAAAAGAAGCTGTTTGAANTTCTGGTTGGTTCAGAGAAAGGAGGAAGGGGAGAAAGAAGGCAGGCAGTGATGGAGGGATATATAATCTGAGATCTGCTCAGCAGAAAGGTGTTCAGTACCCCACAAAGAGATAGAACGCAGCAAACAGAGAAGGTGTGAGTCCAGCCATCCAAGGTGATGCTCAAAGAGGAGGTCCCAGTAGCTGTAACTGTCAGTGTTTACAAATCGGGAGCATTATTGCATATTCAAACTGCCCCTGTCAGAGTAATCAAACTTTATAATATATCCTGTGAAAGCATCTGATGGATTATTGGAATAATCTATATCTTTAATTATTTGAAGTCATGGACTGAACCTTGAGATCCCTATTCAAGAAGAGGTTTCTGTGGTTGGGATTTTTTACTTTTGTCACAGTTTCTGATGTCTGGCCTGAGACACTGTCCCCTAACTTCATTTTCACCAGAGAGCAGTAGAGTGGCTCGCCAATAAATCAGGTACTTCTGCAGTGTATTAAGTTGAGTGCCTTCNAGTGTATTAAGTTGAGTGCCTGCAAATTGAGATACATTCCTCAATCTCTTCTGAAAACATAGCTGTGAAGGGTCAGTCAGTACGGAGCACTTTGTGACCACTTGGGCTCAGCCTTAAGAACCTGGAGCCAACATGTGAAAGAAGAACTTCTTTGTCAGAAAAGAAATGCAATACATTTAAATTATACAGCTAACGAAGAAAGGGAGTGCTTTACATCATGTTTCCTGGCTCTATGCATAAGACCAAGGACATCACTTATATAAGCCTTCTTTTGCTCTAAGTTAGTACTCAAAGTTTATACAAACACGATGGTGGAAGCTGTGGGGCTATGTTGAATCAGAGCATCTGGTTGGCCTGGGCTACAGCAGGGAGAGGAGGATTGCCAAGAATTTAGTTTCACAAAATCGGTACAGGTTAGGCAGAGCAGATGGATGTTCTCTGCCTGGTATAGCCTTTCCTTTTTAGAATAAAGCTTAGCAAGGCAAACCCAGCAACATTAGGTGGTAACACAAGCATGGTGAACAGCCACTGGCTGTTGATCGTCTCTTCCAGCACCTGAACTTTAAATACAGATTTTAACATAGACATTCACAAAATGACAGCATATGTCAACCTATCTGCAGTATTTCAGCATTGTGTTAGCTCCCTCCAGCCCTCTTCTAAATATCTGAGAATGTCACATGCTTCCCTTTTTCATGGAGGAAAACATAAGAAAAGAGAAGAAAGATACAAAATTATATAGATCTTCCTGTGTCCTGATGTCCAGATGAGTGTTTTGGACAGTTCCAGAGTGTGTGCCAAGGCATGAGTGAAACACCAACCACATGTACCCTTCCATCCCCAGATTTGCATGGTTTCCTGTATAGACAGCCACATCTTTTCCAGTAGGGTAAGTAAAGGCACTGACAACCAAGTATTCTGCAAACTGAGCATGAAGCTTCAACCAAACCTAAAACTACCTATAGACTCATCAGTTTGGTTTAGCATCTGATAAATATCTTCAAATATGACAAACACGTGACATCTCAGTAACTCTTCACCTTTAGCTTAAAAATACCAGTATCTTAAATATGTGTCTCACTAGCGGTTGATGCAGGAATATCACCAAGGGGAGAGAAAAAGGAACACAGCCAGAGTTCTAAGCAAAAACAAAAGTAGAAAAATAATCTGAATGCAGAGAATTTCTGTCTGAGGATAAGAAATTCTGTTAGACGATGACAGGAGGTCAAGAGAGAACTGAAAGTAAACAGAGCATGCTTGGGCAGTACCCTGTGGTGTGTGCTCAAGTGACCCAGCAGTTTTTATGAGGAATAATGAGGAACTCTTATGAAAGAAGGGTCACAGGGAGGCATGGAGCAAAGACTACATCATGAGATGATAACAGAAAAACAGGAGAAGACATGTGGTTAACATTTTCAGGAATCGTGGAAGGCTGGAGGGGCAATATTCTGGGATGGATAAGGCACTTCTTGGCATCCAGAGATGTTCAAGCCTAGGCTGGATGGGGCTCTGAGTAAGCCAGTCTAGTGGAAGGTGTCCCTGCCCATGGCAAGTGGATCGGAACTAGATGATCTCTAAGGTCCGTTTCAACCCTAACCACTGTATGATTCTGTGATTCTATAATTTTATGAAATGTTTGCTCAGAGCCTGTCCAGAAATGATACTGTGTATGACAGTGTTTCATTTACTACAATTACATAAAAACGAAGGTTAACCAAAAAAGTCTTTACAACTTGTGCTTTGTTTGGAGACTTTTTATCTGCCGAGGATGCGGACTGTGTCTGCAAGAGGGACCGGGATGTAGTGTGACACATGACAGCCCTCAGTGAGGGCTTGTAAGAGCAGCTCTAAATGATGGCAGCCCTGCTAGAAAGACTATTGTTTTGTCCTTGAAACAGGACATGTAAATGTCAGCTACAGAGGCTGCATCATGTGTACCCACCAATTGCCTTCTCTGCCATGTGCTCTGGGCTTGCCCTTGCTCCCAAGGAAGCTTATTCCAACACTGGTAATGATTTCAGAAGGCATGAGATCAGATTCTCTGATCTCTGTGTGGCAGCAGAACAGAACCCAAAAGAAGCACAGTTACTACAAGGGGTTTGCCCAAGCCAGGCCATCTACAAGGGCTTCATCCAAACAGACTGCCCAGCTTTTCATGGATAATAGTATGATTTTAAGTCTGCCACGTGCACTAAGGGACCACCTGGCTCATCTTCAGGACTTTTTATCACCTCTTTTCCTCCTATATGGCCAGGAGAAGCATACACAAACAAGCAGTACTGTAAAAAGAGGAAAACCTCAAATACAAAAATTCCAGTCTTCATACTAAACCCAATAAAGATGTTGCAAAACCGTCTGTGATGTGTATGTTATTGAGCAGCTGTACTGTAAAGAGTGAAACTAATGCTTAGTTGCCTGTATCCAAAAGGAAAGCATGGTCTGTCAGAAAACATAGTTGGAAATACATCTATATCAACATTTACTGTACCGGTAGGGTGGGTGCTCCTAACAGGTCTTCTCTTCTTCCTGTTACAAAGCTGAAGACAGTAGTTTGTGGGGGTGATAGATTCAAAGGTGGTGCAATGCAGCAAACTGGTGGACAAATGTGTTGTGCTGGTGCTGCTGCTTCCTCCCTTTCTGCCACTCTAAGGGAATAACTCAACACTGTCTGAGAAGACCAGTGGTTTCAAGAATGCCACTGTCAAAAATAAGCAGATGTAGTTTAGTCTACAGAACAGATCTTCTCAGTCTCACCTAGAAATAGACACAATTTCTGAGTGAGTCGCACTCCCCAAAATGGGACACTGGTAGCACCACAATGCCCCAACACTCAAGTTCACTGCTCAAGTTAACTTACAGCTAATTTTTCAGTGGCCAGCACCTCTTCCTTTTTCTCAGTACCCACCAGGAATCTCAAAACCTCCTTCTGTTATCTCTTCTCTCCCTCCAGTAGTCAAGCACTAGGGGCTGTAGAACTAGACTA
>VYZQ01048556.1:9043-19228 GCA_013400655.1 Mystacornis crossleyi | reverse complement strand
TTATATGATTCACTTGAGATTATCTAGGAGCTGTCTGAAGCAGACAGTGCATCTCAGTTTCCCCAATGTCCATCTGATGTCCTGTCTCCTAAATCAGCTTTCAGATTCATGGTTTCTTTACCATTTGTACGAGCATTATATTCTCAGTAATCCAGATCCAAAACCTGGAATCAATTNTATGTGTGTGTGTGTGTATATGTGTGTGTTTACTTTGGCTTGGTCAACTTGATATGATTTTCACCATAAGCTTTCTCTACAGCCAAAAATCACATCACATGAGCCAAAGCAGATAACAGACACATATACTTCTGAGGTCGCCATTGCCTGAATTATTGAACAAGTTTCTGCACCTCTTCTGGGCATGCACTGAAATGGGAGCTTGCCAATAGCCTCTCTTTTTCCAGCACATACCATGCTCAAAAGCAAGTACATGTATTGCACCACTATAAATGCAGTGAAATGAGGGATGCTACTTCCCAAGATTTCAGCCCCCTTCTTCACCAATAAAGCATAAAAATGCACCATTTTTCCACTCTGGCAAAATAACTGCCACATCCACACGTCAATCCAAACTTTGACTCATCAGACATCACAGAAAACAAAGAGATTTGAGGACTGTCTTTCTTTCGTATCTGTCGATATGAAGGTCTCAAGCCTGTTTTGAAAAGAAACACCTTATATAGTTAGATATCAGCATCGTTTTTAAAAACATTAAAACTGTATTTCTAACACAAGGAGTGTAGGAAACAACAGAAAATGAATGGACTATAGAATTACTGTGCTGTTTCTAAGGAGCAAGCGCAGCCTGGTCCAACACAATGCTTAATTATGCTCCTACCTAAGGAAGTGAATTTTTTTCTTTTTTAGTTTGCTGATGGAACCAAAAATTGTGTGGGAAGTATCTTGTATCAACACAAAACAACTTTTCGTCTTTTGACAGTGTTTATTGGTTGACCTACTTTTTTTTTTTTTTTTGCTGTTAAATTTGAAAAGTTTGCACAGCATGAAAAAATTCACTTTTATTCTTTTAAGTTATTTTTAATGAAATTTTGCAATTCTTTTCAGTGAAACATTAATCTGAAAATGGAAAATCAAACTTTGAAAATATAATACTAAAACAGATTAGCTGATTAGCTTTTTCTGACCCTTTCCTTGGAATAAAACCGTGTTCTGAGTTTAGGAGAAGTTTAGTCAGTCCATGAGCATTTGCTGCATCTCAAAACAAATTATTCAAAACAATGCTCTCCAAGTCCCAGTTTTGAGAGTAAATAGACCTACTGACACCACTAGCATTAATCATATTTTAAAACAGGGTGCACTCCAGTCTGTTCTACCAAACATATGTGAACCATATTTGTTTTACTCATCTGATAGTAGGAGACAAACAAAATTGCCAGGGGTTAGGTGCTGTGCATTAATTAAACATATACTGACCCATAGCCTGGATTACATTTAATGGCTACTTCTCAGCTCCTTTTTGGAGGAACAGACCTGCCAATGTGGGTCTCTAGCCCAAGACTGCTGACATCCTACTGTATTTTCCTGTCATTTGGTTGCTTAACAAAAGGATTCTGCCCAACCCTCTGGGGAACAGCCCAGGACTAGCACACTTTAACCTCAGTTGTTGCCTTCTGAAACCTGCAACTGACCCTTCTCCCATAAAAAGCTATAACATATTTAGGCAACAGGATTAAAATAAAAGAATAATGAATATACATAATGTCACACCTGCCGCACTTGTGAATTATTGGTCTCTTAAACTTCTATAACCCAGCATCATCAGTGACACCCTTTATTTACCCTTAAGGCGCTTGGCAGCTGCTTAAATGGCTGTCTATGGCAGTTTGGTGGAAACAATAATAATACATTATAAATCAATGAAAATGAAGTTTTTGCAGTGATAATCGGATATAGATTTGCTAACATTTATATGAAATTCAATTCTGTTTGATTGAATCAGCATATGTTTCATTTCTTCCAACACTATTGATTTTGAAGGTTCTTTACCTATGTCTAAATTATTTCTGTTACAATTTTGCATTACTGTTTGGAAATAACTTAAATCAAATGTAATCCTTTATTCAATTTTTAGCTTTGTTAAAAGCTGGTTATCCAAGTAATATGATCTCACTTTTATTTTTCAATAGACAAAGCTGTTAGAATTCCCAGATCTTCTATATCATTTACCAGCTAAGACTCCTCTGTAATTAAGTGTGTTGTTATTTCTGGTAAAACCACTGAAACACAAGGGAAAAAAATAAAATATGGGCATAATATTGAAGTGCTTAGGGTATTCAAACCAATGAATAAATCCAAGGCTTTTGTGTTGAAATGGATGTTGTTAATGCAGTTAGAACAGTGATTACTTAATATGCACAGGCAAGTAGCTGTGTCTGTGTACGTATTCAGGTGCTGTGTGTACAATGGTGATCATAACTACATCACATCATCCTCTCAAATAAAAGAGGTATTGTTGCTGTTCCACTGATTTCCTATAAAAATTGAGGCACAAAATCTTCTCGAATTAGGTACTTTAAATGGCTATAAAAGTGTAAATAAATAAATTACCTGATTTTGAGATCTATGGGACGCTGCATCGCATCTTCAGCTCTTGGCTTGTATTTTATGTTTGAGCATGCAGAGAAAACCATATGCATACTTTCTATGCATGGACTTGTGTGTGTGTGTGTGTAGGGCATCACTTTTACCCAAATTTCACCATGTTTTTTTCATGACTGTGACACTTTTGGCACAAGTGTCCCTCGGACATCAGTTGGAATGAGAAACCTGAATATTTTCACCTGAATTACAATTTTTAACAATTTAGGAGAAACTTTTCTTTGGAAAACATCAATCCTCTCATGAAAAATACATTCTGCTTCAGCTATGTCAGAATGAATGAGGGCGTATTTTTTAATTATTTGGTTTAGTTTTTTGTCCTCTGAAATATGTCAAAATAAAACTTTAAATAAAAAAGCTTAAAATCCAATTCACCTGAAAATAACAATAATGATAATTATAAAATTCATTAACTTCAAAGTACTCATACTTCATTCCTGGAACTCTAATAAAATAGCAGACTCTTACAATCCTTCATGAGAAAGAATTTCTGCCTACCATGCAGGTCAAAAAGTGCTCCAGCCTGTGACTTATTGACAAAGCAGTAGAAGTTGCTGTATGTAACCTTCTAGCATTTTGAATGTCTTTTACTATTTCTAACGCTTCAGATATTTTCCCCGCTTGGGTACCTCTGCCACGACTCCAGCAGTGTACAGACACCTACCTAGTCCCGTGTCTCTTTCCAGTGGAGGGAAAACCACAGGAACTGGTCTTCTTGACAAAAAATCCACACACACACACCTGAATTAAAGCACTGAAATTAAGTTCTCTTGCAGTAATGCTGCAGTCATAGTTGCAGGCACACAGTCCCTGAGCAAAAGGAATGATTGGATCCCTGAATCAGAGGCAGAACAGCTCAGTGCAGTTTCCATCAGCAAAACCGGCCCATGCCTGTGGCTGCTTCTGCTCTGTGCACAGAAACATGTTAGATACTCAGCAGAGAAAGGAGCTTGCCTAGTGAAACGCTGGACAGTCGAAGTTTAGGGTACTCACTTGACACTTTCACATCACAGGGGATTTAAAAGCTGCTTACCTGAGAATTGACAAAACAAATACAAATGTACTTCCCGGTTTGTGCCAGGTCCTCCTCTTTGACAACAATATAAAACCAGCTGATTTTCTGGGATATTAGTTTTATGTGGGTTTTGTCACTGGAAGAAATATTTTTTCACACTTCATTCTTTGGACTGAGGTATTCTTTAGTGACTACACAAATAAACCATATTAATGAGCTCCAAATTCATCAAAAAGAAGAGAAAGTCAAAACAGTTGTCACGCACCATTAATATGAAAAACTACTCTTCTTCCCTTCACTCCAAATTCCATCATTATCAAGAGAAAAAGAAAAAATATGCTAAATTAAAATCAACTTTAGTGCTGAATTTCATGATTATTCAGGCTATGCCCTTCACATCACAAGAGTGAGAGAAGATTAAATTATTAACTGTGTCTACATTATCCCACTGATTCAGTCAGGCTCTTTTTCTCAATCAGTTATTTGACTAAATTTCACTACTTTAAGAATAATCTTTGCAAACTTGGTTTGGAAAACCCCCTTCAGTGAGAAAGAGATTTTACTGTTTGCCATTTTGGGATCAGTTACAAATATCATACAGTATTTTTATGAGTCCCTGATTGACTGAAGTTTGCATATGAAACAAGAGCAAGAAAATGGATATTACAAGCAGTGAGCTGGGAATTCTCCCTCACAACCGATTTCTAAATCACAAGCAAATTACATTATTAATGTCAGAGGATATATCCTGCAAGGAGCTGAGCTTGCCTGCTGCATGCCGAGGGTCCTCTGCACCCCACAAACTGCTCAGATCTCTGAGTATTCGGCTTCCTCCAGCACAGAGAACCATCAGAGCAGCCATACCCGTGCCTTTGCACAGTCAGTAACCATAAAGTCATCAAAAACAGCAAAAGTTTACAATGACTAACATGCTGAAACAAGGAGACATTCAGAATTTGAATGGAAATTCATGAATCTAATATATCAATGATAGATGAGAAAGAAGATAAAATGACAGTTTTTACATTTAAAATGTTATATCATAGGTAATTGGAGATAATACTAGAACACGGATATTTATTAAATAACTACAGTTTTCTTTGCTGTATCTTCCAACTTCTGAGATGTTCTCAGTTTGGAAAATGAAAATCTGAAAAGAAAATTTCCCACTGTCAGTCAGTTTGATTTCCTGCATCTCTCTGTTAGGATATTTACAATATTAAATTGTAAACAACTTTTCACTACACTGGAAATTGTTCCAGTAGGAAAGAATAGATTTTTGTGGCTTTTTTTACCAAGTCTAAATTCCATCTACTTTACACTTCAATTTTGGTAACATTGGTGAAATTATATTTCTTGCAATAGTGAATTTCTGGGACAAAATCTGCCCCACAAAATGATTCAATTCTGTTCCTTACTGGTGTCCTCTTTGCACTGATGCTTCTGCCAGAGTCCCAGGAGATGCTCTGCAGTTAAATCCCAATAAAGAACATAACTTGTGTATTTATGACTAGGATGTAAGTAAAGCAAATAACTTTGATGACACAAATTAATGACACAAATTTGTGCTACTGAGCAGAAGGAATTATGCAAAGCCTGTTAATAATCTATTTCTCCTCAAAAATCTGTCATTTTATATCCAGGTTCTTGCCAGGAATGGACAAGAGAGGCTTCAGAGTCCTGATGTGATCACCACGTCTGCCCCAACCTGAGCAAGGGCTGTGTAGGAATAAGATCTCCTAATGAAGAAATGGGTGAGAGAGGCCATGGAGACCCTCCATTCCTGGGATGATTTGAAATCTCCTCCCGATCCCCTGAAGGGAACACAGAAAAGGCATCGGATCAGGCTGCCCACCTTTTCTCTGCTTTTTACTTCCCATGGAAAAGGAAAATTTCCACTAACTCTGGATGATTTTAAGGCCAACTGGGCCCATACAAATGGATGAACAGTATAAGCTGGATTATCAGACAAGATTTTACTCAGTAATAGCCGTAACAGACAAAAAACAAAAGCTTTTTAAGTGACTTGAGGGAATCTGTTTCTATGAGTCAGGATTACTCAAGTCCACAAGTCTGCAGGGTTACTCGCAGTGTTTCTGTATGGCCATTTTTGCTGTGAGCCACCAGTGACTGCCCTGCTTTAACAAACAGGCTTTGGGTGTGCACTGTAACACAGAAACTACCCTTTGCAGCAACTCCACCTCCAAGCTCCAGGATGAAATAAAGAGAAAACAATTTTGTGCGACAGAATCCTACCTCCCTTCAGAGGCCACTATCTATCTAAAGTCAAGGGAAAGCATAATTAGCATTTCATGTAAGATTTTCCTTCTAAACACAAAAATGCACCCTTGAACAGTGAAGAAAGTCTGCCTCTCAGATCAGCATTTCTAGATCACGAAATCTGCCCAGCCCAGATTGCAGCTTTGAAGTGCTCCCCACAGCGAGAGCCTGCACCCCACAGCAACACGTGCCCAGCCACGGTCACACAGCAAACGGGGCCACCTGGGTCAGCAAAGGCGATGCAGCCTGGGGCAGCTTTTATCTACAAGCCCAAATCATCTCCCTTTACCTGCTGTGCTAGAGGTTACAGTGCCACAGTAAGGGTACTTAACAGAATAAGCAAAAGATTTCAGTCCTCTCTTAGAAAAGCAATAGTTTGAGGTAGAAGGAAGGTCGAGGTAAGATCCAAACTCTCTGTGGTATTAATTCTTCATAGGATCACACTTTAAACTGATGCAAAGATAGATTTATCCTTTCATGGTAATTTGGGAATCATTCAGGAAAGAAAAATGTAATTCATATCTACCATCAACATTTCTCTGTTTTTCTGGCTTTTTCTGGTAGCAAAAAATGTAACACCCAGAAGTCACTGCTTCTAGTCCTTCACAGTTCTATAGGTTTTATGTGTAGCTCTTGGTCGAAAAACTGCCATGGCTGGTTACAGTTTCTTTAAAGGAATGCACTTATCAAGCTCTCCACACCTAGGACACTTTTTCTCAACCTCTGCCTTTTTTTTTCCCCTTTCTCCTATTTCTCACATTCACTTTCTTACCTTCTTTGCTGCCTCTTTCTCCTTTTTCAATCTTTCTCATCTAGCCTTTCCATTGTTATTCACCCTGTTTATTGCTTCAAGCAACCCTGACATACTGGACATCATCTGAAACTACAAACGACAGGATGCAATAAGCTAGAGAATAGCAGTAATCTGAGGAAAGTTCTTCATTCACTCTTGCTCCTAACTCTCTGTCTTCTTATCCTACATAGAAAATAAAAAAATCAATACCACCTCACAGGGCTTGATAAAAGTGCTGGACGAGTACAGCAGGCATGCTGGATATAGTAAATTAAAGTGATCAAAATTTTCCAGTCGACTCTGCCTATAGCCTACATAAACTAACAACCCTGTCTGCAGAATGTCTGTCACTCTAGAAGCTTTATTTTATCTGTGTCTCTGATTACCTAGAGAATGAGTACATATACGGTATATGTGTGCGCATTTATCTGTATGCATATGTGAGAGAAACAGATAGGAGTAGTAATCAGCCTGTGTTTATAACAAATATTTCCTTGTAGATGGGTAAATTTTGAATTTGCTAACATATTTGTATGCGCAAAACGTTGTGGAAATAAATGCTCTATCATCATGAGATGATATAACCAAGATTAAAATTACTGCATTGTATTTAATTTTCAATATGTCATTTCCTGTCAGACTAGATTTTAGCCAGTGTAAATCAGCACTTAAAATACCATTTGAAGATCAGGCTTGTTACCTTTTCATGTTGCTTTTCTGGTCTAGACATGGCTTAACAATTTCCAATCAATGTCTAAAAATGTATTAGAGAACTGAGAGACAAAGCAGGCAGCAGGGTGATCTGGTAGTAGCAGGATTCATAGACCAAATACATGAGAAGCTAAATTTTCCCCTCAAAGGAAAATGTCTGTGGATGCCTTGACTTCAGGGGGACATGTGTAAAGGGTAAGGTGAGGCCTCATTATTTTACAATGAAAATGCCATAATGTAAAATTTCAGAGTGTGTCTCTACAAGAAGGTTGATCTTGTATTAATTCAGGAGGAATTCTATCTTCAAGAAATGGCAGAGCAGCAAATGCCTTCACCTGGATTTTTACTGTGTTCAACTTTCTGGGCATTTGCATTTGGCAAATTATGCCATTTTCTGTCTTGTGTTTAAAACAACCTGCATTTGATGAGCTACATAAGGTTAGTAATTCATGCAGCAGGCCTGATCCCAGGTTTGGGTGCCTCTGCATGCCACCAGGGCTGAGTACCAGACTGTGCTGTGAAAAACACCTGCTTCTACAGATTTTTATTCCTAAACCCGCAGTATTGATCCAGTCCTCAGACGGCACTAAACAAAANGGAAGGAAGGAAGGAAGGAAGGAAGGAAACAGTACAGACGGCGATTGCATAGGTCATATGGAAGAAAAACCTGGAGACGACAAGCCAGTGTTCAGGAATTTTTTCACCCACCAGCTAAGATTGCCCTTCTCTACAAGGAAGCTCTTTCTTTTCCCTCATCTTTCTCTCTTCTCTGTCCACTGCTGCCATTACACATCCCCTTTTCTCCTTCTGGGCTTGTACAGAATTCCAGCCTCTTTGATCCCTCCTGCTTTGCCCTATGCCTGCCCTGAGCTAATGGGCCTAATGAGCACACTCAGCATACATCTGAGCAGGGTCATGGAGCAGCATCAAGGTCTTGTTTCTAACACTTTTGACTCCTTTCTCCCGTCTGGTCTTGCACCCCTCCTGCAATGCATGATGGTGTTGAGCTCATGAGCCTTCTTGGGATACTTTTGCCAGAAGTCTACACACTGAACAAGCTGTTCTGCACTAAAATGACAGAGCCCAGCCCACTTAAGCAATGTATGGCAAAAACACAAGCAATGTATGGCTTGAGATTCTTAGACTTTATTCTGAAGCTTTCACAGTGTCTCTGCCTACATTTGTGCCTCTGATTTTTTTCAGTGTTCAATTTTAATCACGCAATGTCTTGTATCTATATATGGTTCTGTTTGAACCTACAATTTTCATGAATATTTAGTAGGTTAAGTGCATGTATATGTAGGTTCCAATCCTCAAAACACGTGCCAGGGAAAAATATAAAATAATTCTATCTGTTCAGTATATTTTGGGTAGTGTTTGTAAGCAAGTGTACTGGACCACACTTGATGTTTGTCTGGGATACTATAGCCTGTATGTGACCACAGTAAGCACAGGAGCCAACAGCGAAACTGGGGGAAAGAGCGTAGGAGTGCAAAAAACACATGGTGAAACCTCTTAAGCCTTACCCCAGTCTGGAGTTTTGGGACTTTGTCTGTTGGAGATTGCAATCGCCTCACAGAGATGCACAGGGAGGTGCTCAGCTCTGTGCTGCAGAGCTGCAATGTCCACACTGAAGTACATTTTCGCCAATATTTTCGCATCATATATCTCTGTTTAATTTTAAGCCTATTGATGTTATTTAAGGGATTGTACTCTAAACCCCTTTCTGCCTGGAACAGTGGATTATTACCCCTTACTAACTTTTTCCCTGTTTTTTATTATTCCACATGGAACTATCACATCCTGTTTCTTTGCTCCCAGACACCTTTTTTTCCAGGAGAAGTTCTAATCTTTTTATTCTTTCCTCAGGATTGTCTTTTGGCATTGTTCTGACTTATTTTCTTCACAAGGGTATGTTCTCTGCTTGCCTTGCTCCAGTTATCAGTAGGACTTCCAGATAAGCAGGGAAAGCACAATGTGAGCAGAGGATCGAGACTCGAACTGGTGCTTCATGGATGCTCTTTCTGCTTGGTCTAAATCCTATAAAACCCATCAAAGCTTTGCCAGAGCATGAGCTGCAGAGGTCAACCTGAAGAAATTCAGCATTCTTCTTCCAGAGAACATGGAGTTCCACTAATTTTCTTCTCTTAATTTTGTTTTTCTTTTCAGATTACTTTTTCTCCACAGTTTCTCTTTGCATTTCACCTCCCATTTAGTTCACTTCTCCAGAACTCCTTTTTCCCTCACACCACATGCCCAGCTCCCCTTCAGCCATCCACAGCCAGCTGGAAATCAGCTCTTTGCTCTAACTAGAAACCAAAAGCATCTTCACTGTGATGCTTCTTCAAACTTGGAAACACTGTAGCTGACTTTGGTGAACAGAGCATTAATTGTGGGAGCCTGTGACCCACAGGAAACAAAGAAATATCTCCAAATGTAATTTCTTCCCTGTCAGCTCTCCACCAGCTAGCTTTCTGGAAACTTGATGGGAGCTATTGCACACCGCCTCTTATCCACATAGAGCTGTATCTTTAGGAGATCCCATCCATTTTTAGCACCTTTCTCCATGATGTGAGGCATTGTCTAGTGAAGGCAAATGAGTGTGCATATANGACGGCACTAAACAAAACATTTTAAAGGACACCTGCCAGTGTGCCGAAAAAACAAATAAATCTTTGGCAATGTGAATGTAGAAAGAAAGAGGGAAAGAAAGAAAAAGGGAAAGAAAGGGAAAGAAAGGGAAAGAGGGAAGGAAGGAAGGAAGGAA
>VYZQ01048555.1:30471-44460 GCA_013400655.1 Mystacornis crossleyi | reverse complement strand
CCCTCCCAGCCTGCAGACTGATGCTGGAAGTCACAGAGAAATGGGCATTTCCATCATCTCTGGTAGAAATACCTTGACAACAGACTCTCCATGTCTTGACACTTGTGGTTCCAGAAACTAGAGATGGAACTGGAAGGGGAGGGGGAGGTTAGAGGTATTATATTTCCGCCATCGTAATGAAAGATTTGGTCAGACACGTCCAGCACATTCAGAGATTGAGCAACACATCCATCATGAGGTTTTGAAGGGCAACATTATAGCTTTTATCTTCTCCCCTACACATCTGAAGTTTATAAAGTACTTTGGCAAACCTTTTTGGAGATAACCTGTCACCTGGAAGGTTTACAGCCTTGCTTCTGCTCTGCGCTGCCTAAGGAGGGAAACGAGGTGTACAGATCCATCCCTGTGAACCCAGCTGGGCTGAGGGGAGGTAGCACAGGTACCTGATATGAGCTACGAGAACTGATAGGATGTGATCCAGCTCTAGGCTCTGCAACAGCAGAGGCAAAAATTGCATACAGGCATTTTGGGAATGAGAGACAGAGCTGAGACAGAAAGTCTTGCTGGGGAAACCCCGGAGAATCGGATTTGCAGCTCCTCCTGCTGCCACAAGAATTGGAACTGTTCCTATGAGGGCCTGACATCTCCTGGGAGGAGTTGTAATCCCAGACACCCCAGTCTCTCTCCAGCAGCAATGTCAGCAGCCAGAGAGTCTGGCCAAAACCAGACAGGTACCAATACCACACAGCCATCTGACCATTGTTACCATGCCCACAGAGTGTGCTGCTTCCAGCCATCTATTCGCTCTCTATCCGGGCCTGTGGTGCCTGCAGCTTGGAGCTGTTGTATCTCTGCTCACCACTTCCCTGCTCTGAATTGCTCCTTGAGCATGTAGCTGCAGGAACCATGCTTTATGTTGAGATGCTGCAGTCGACAGAGACACGTCCCCACCCCACGCACTTGGACAGAGATTTTTACTCACTCTTGCAGTATTTTTTTTTTTTAATCAAGCAGAAAAGCTGTTCCAACAAAAAGACTGGTGTGAGTGGGAGAAGAGGCAGGATATGCTCATTCTGCTGGAGGGAGTGTAGGCTGAGGACACACAATATCTTCTGTCTCGGAGAGATATTCCAGGAGAGAGCAGCACTCCTGTGCCCTGCTCTCAGGCTAAAAGGGTCACAGAATCATCACAGAAGGGTCTGGGTAGGAAGGCACCTTAAAGCTCATCCAGTGCCACCCCTGCCATGGGCAGGGACACCTTTCACTATGCCAGGTTGCTCCAAGCCCCATCAAACCTGGCCTGGAACACTTCTAGGGATCTAGGGGCAGCCACAGCTTCTGTGGGCAACTTGTGCCAGGGCCTCCCCTCCTCACAGCCAAGAATTCCTTCCCAACATCCCATCTAACCCAGCTTTTTTTTCAGTGGGAAGCCATTCCCCCTTGTCCTGTCCCTCCAGGTCCTTGTCCAAAGTCCCTTTCCAGCCCTCCTGTTGCTCCTGTACTTGAAGGCTGCAGTGGGGTCACCCTGGAGCCTTCTCTTCTCCAGGCTGAACAGTAAGGTATGGCTGTGGCCACGTGAACAGGCTGCCAAGGTAAGACTCAGATAGCTGAAGTCAGAAACACCAGATAAGGCTTGTCATTTTAAATAGGTACAGGGTCCTGGGGCTCTCTTCGAGGCAAAAAACACACGGCCCATGTGTCTGGTCCAAGTCCAAACCAAACTGCCTCTTTATACGAGTCAGGAGGCTGTGGACTTATTCTAGAGCCCCACGCTATTTCTGCATTTTTTCACACACATTTAGGCAACCAGTGCATAATCCCCACAGCTGCACATTTGCACTGTAAATTTACTGTCTGGTTCACTACCCCTTCCTTACACACACACACACACGTACATGTAATCATGCTCAGTCTGTGCCAAGGCTGCAAAACCAATTCATAAACTGCCTAAAATTAACACAGAAAATTTGATCCTCAACCATCAAGTTTCTGCAGTGTGATAGACTTGGTTCAGGTACAACACAGGGGCAGAAATTAGATTTTCATGTAGAAACGAGCTTATGGGGGTTTGGAGTTTGCTTTGGGTGTGGGGAACACAGCAAATACCCCAGGAAGCTGCTATCAGAAAGTTATGGAAAACAACCCATCATCTCACCAACTTCCAATCCTTATCATTCCCCCCGCCATTATATCCAAGTTATTCTGTTAACCACATTTTTAAACTGTAACAAAGAAAACAGAATAAAATCAATAGCTCTCAATACAGCTAGGAGGACAGAAATATTCAGCTCCCTGGTGGGAAAACTGGTTCTTTCTTTCTTTCTTCCTTTCTTTCTAATTTTAAACTTCACTTAAGGTTCAGTGATTGAACAAAAGCAGACAAAAAATATTGCAGTTATCTGACATACAGAAGTGTAACATGAAGTCTGCTCATTATGGATAATATTTATGGCAGATCATAACGTTAAATTACAACTCAGCCGCCTCAGCCAGAAATTTGTAACACCACACATGTGCTTCTAATTAAGGGCTTTTGAAGTTGCCTTGGATATTTATTTTCAAGGGATTTAGTGCACAGAACGATTAAAGTTTGCTCTTGTTAGGAGTTCTGCAATTGAAAAAAAAAATTAAGAGAAATTGCAACTGGACCTCAGACTAATATATACATTCATTTTTGCATGAGGGTATATGTGTACATCTGTTTATCTATTGCCATAAAAAAAATAAAAATGTGTGTGTTAACATAGATAAAATAATATATTAAAAAGAGGGAGACAAAGGGCCCTTTGTTTCAAATGTGGTCCAAGTCCAAAATTTGTGACCGTAATTTTGTTTATAGGAAATCCTTTATAATGCTAGTTTAGTGTTTCCATATGGAATTCTCATAGGACTCTTTTCTCCCTCCCCCTCAACCCCCCCGTCTCCCTCTTTTATTTGGATAAGGCAAGAGAAAAGTGAATGTACATTCCAAAGATGCATAGTCATTCCGGATCAAATTCAATGGATTCTGGCAAGAGTTGAAAAACACAGATGCAGTGTTTTAGGTCTCCTGCTGTGCAGCCTCCAGCCATGAGTGTCTGGTTGAAGCACTTTGTAAAATCATGAAAACCCTATTAAATTCATGAAATATGATATACTGCATTTTCGAGCTAACTTTCCATTGAACTGTCCGTGAAGATGGAATTTGGCTGGCTTGCTTATGGTGTTCACAGACACACACACACACACACACGTACACACTCAGGCATCCATGTGTGCACACCAAGATACAACCAGGAGCTGCTGCAGTCCTTTATCCTCTGCTTCTTCAACTGAATCTTCCTCTCCAAACCAGCAGAGCCTGGATTAAAGCTCGGGAGTTCCCATCAGGCCTGCTCTGTCCTTGCACCACACAACTCACCCAGTGACCCCCAACAATTAAAGAGGTCCTGATGTTTAGGCAGAGGGAAGCGAACGTCCAACACAGCTGCCCCTCTTCCAACTTAAAACAAAATCCCTTGCTAGGAAACTGAAAGCAGCCTGATATTCTTACTTCATTTCCTATTGAGTTTCACATAATAAAATCATCATATGTTTAGGATTGGGTTTCTTTTCTCCTCTTCTAAATGAAAAAGTGAGAGCAGTCCCCCGAGGAGAAAGGTCTTGCTGTTAAAATTGTCCTCGAGACACGGGCAGTTGCGGCCCCTTGCATGCCTGTCAGAGTGAGAAAAATATGTATTTCAGTGAAGCTGGCCTGCCCTTGCTTATTTATGTCTAGGCACCCACGTGGCTGAAAGTTGTAATAAGTTTAATGAAATGTGGCTGTACCTGAGCTCACCATGCAGCCACGTGAGGTTTTCGTGAGGCAAGGCATGAGGCAGACGGAGCTCTCCCATAAAATATGTTGTACTTCCAACTGCGTCTTTTATTCAAGGATCTGTAGGTACTTTAGAAACACTGAGATTCATAAATGCTCAGGCCAGACAGGACATTTGAGCACTCAGCCCGTGTAAAACTGACTGTAAACTTCATCCTGTAGCTGCTGTATCAAGCGCAGCATCGTTGACTTCCAGTTTTGAGATGAAGACTTCAGGAGAAGAGGGATCCACTGCCTTCTCTGGTAAATTGCTCCAACAGCTAACCAGTCCTTCTGTTAAAAAACATTACCACGCAAAAAATAACCCACGAGGTTTAAGATAATATTGCTAACAGGAGGATTTAAGTTGTATGTCTGTGGTTAAGATTGTCCACAGGAGTCTTAACTCCAAACTTTTTGAGCAAAAACTGTGATAAGGTGCATCCTTTTCTGTCCAAAGTCTCTACCAAGTTCTGCTTCACCAAATCCACAGATAATCCTTGAGATTTTGAATACAAATGGTGATTATATTTGAATATATCTTCATAATTTTGCTACAAGGTTTCCCATTTTTGTTGAGTGCATTTTCTGTCAGTGGATGATAGAAAGATGGAGGCTGGATGCTTGTTAACTAGGTTCAGATTTTCTGATGAACAGTGCTATTGCAAGCAACAAATCAATTCAAGACTAGAAATTGCTTTGCAAGTCAAATGTTCAGAAGTTTGTCAATGTAACTTTAAAATTCCAGATCCCTTTGGAATGGAAATAAAGGCTTAAATTTCAGGACCACAGTGCAAGTTTGACACATTCACTGGCCTCAGATATGCCAAAACAGAGACAACAGGCTGTCTGCTATTTCCCATTCCAAATAAGAAGGGAAAAGGAATGCCTAAACTCCCTTAAGTACTCACTTTTTGGTATAAATAATTTTGAACTTGAGCTTGTTTCAACATTGTTATTTGCATAAGGGTTAGATGTGAATTCTCGTAGGTTTTGATTAGATGATTTACCTTCTGTAGGTGCTTGTATATCTCTACTTACTAAAAAGTCTAGAGAAACTTATTTGGACTTCCACATCCTTTTAGACATTTATTTTGGGTGAGAATCCCTTCTCTTTTTCTTACAAAACCACATTGAAATAAAGACATTTTCCCAAGTGTTGCTACAGCAGTAATTGTCTAAGAACACAAACAAAAATGTGTGTATCAGAGATACTAATTTTTTTGTTGATGAGGTTAGACTGTGGTATAATTCTATATCACGCACCAGCTAAGTTACTTTACATATCTTTAAATGTCATTGATCTTATGATTCATAATACAATACTCTGTGGTCTTCCAATTTCCTTTAAAAAGCTGAAACATACATTTGCAGACATTAAAGCAATGTTAATTAAGGAGGTTTGTGTTAACAGACATCTTGAGAGGATTAATGTGCAAAAATTAGATAACCAAGTGCACGCTATTTAGGCTTAAAGTGCAACTCCTGCTGTGTCATGTGAACATTTTATGCAGAAAAACACCTGTATTCTCCATCATGCAACAAAATAATGGGGGACTTTACTAATTCAATATATAAAGGGGTGGCTATAAGAAGCATGTATTTACTGGCAAGGAAGATTGCTTAAAAGAAACAGACAGAAATGGGCTGGGAGTATTTTACTGGATATCCAGTGGGCAAGCTGAGGGAAAATAAAATCTGGGATGCCCTTGGCATTGACCTGGCCTCTGCACTCCAACTCCAGCCCTTGCTGGTTACACCCGTCACCACGGGGTGCGCAACCCTTTTGGCAGGGACGCGTCCCTCGCAGGGCTACCTTCGGTGGCAGTGATCAACGTGTGTGCATTTGAGAGCCTGTCATTCCAAAGCCTCCTGACACAGGAGGGAGCATGAACTAGAGGTGACATCAGGCTCCCCGGTGCACTCATCACCATCTCTGACCCAGATGTCACATCCTGCCACGCAGCAACAGCGCTCCCAAATTCCGCAGCCACATGAGCCATCTCAGGCCAGAGCCTCACCAACATGGATTTACAGGTTGTTTCCAGAGATGCCATGGAGGTGAGGAACATAGTCCATAGAACTCACAAAGGTCTGTAACCCTGTTACTCTTTACTTATACAACAAAGTATACAAAAGGTCATGGGCCTGTTGGAGGAGGCCACAAAGATGCTGCCAGGGCTGGAGCCCCTCTGCTCTGTAGCCAGCCTGGGAGAGCTGGGGGTGCTCACCTGCACAAGAGAAGGCTCGAGGGAGACCTCAGAGCTCCTGGAAGTGCCTAAAGGGGCTCCAGGAGAGCTGCAGAGGGACTGGGGACAAGGGCCTGGAGGGACAGGACAAGGTGGTTGTAGACTGCCCTGTCTGGAGATGTTCAAGGTCAGGCTGGATGGGGTCCTGAGTTACCTGGTCTAGTGGAAGGTGTCCCTGCCCACGGCAAGGGGTGGAACTGCATGGTCTTTAAGGTCCTTCCATACCCAAACCGTTCTGTGACTCCGTGATTCTAAAATAAACAGAAAGCCCTCAAAAAAAGAATGGATTACACACACTTCTGAACCTAAGCTCTCTCCTAATTTCTTCATGCTTTCAGTTTGGGTCAAAGCCTCTTTGTGGAACCAGGATCCTACTTACCTCTGGAAATGATAGCTCTTGGTTCTGCATTCCTGCAGTGTATTACAGTCCACGCAGCTCCACAGTGAACACTGAGACTTTTACCACCATGCAGATAACACTACCTGATGGAACATTATCATTAGGATTGGCAGCCATAGTCAGTGGCTCTGTAAATTCTCACTTTGAAAACCAAAGCTATTCATCACTTCAAAACCTATATAAGAGGGTTTTGGATCATTGGTTTTGGATCACAATCTGTCTTCCCCCTCTTGAACAACAATAAGACTGTGTAAAAAGAAACATTTTGTTTATTGCTTAAATGCAACTAAATGCTTTGTCCACCACACAAGGCACCAGATCCCAAACCCCTCCCTGCTGCCCAAGGCAAAGCTCCAACAAGAGAGTTCAAAACAACGATATCATTACTGGCATCCTGCTTACTGTGCATTGGAGGGGTGTTTGCCATGGAGTAACAGGGATGGCACAGTTCAACAGTTATTTCCTAAAATTTCTGTTTAGAAAATTTATGAGGGAAAATGCTAGGTTTTTGAAATACAATTCCCCATCCACTTACAAATCCCAGTAACCAAAACAAAACCCAAAACACCCTACTTTAAATTAATTTGAACTCTCTTGCTGGTGTTCTATTTTTAGATACAGGATTTATGTTAACTGTTCTAACAAGCTTATATTCTTCAGTATTATTCACATTATTCTTACTATTCATATTGGGTTCCTTTTGGAAGCCATAATAATAAATCCCACTAGGCCACATGTTCTGCATACTTAGTCCAAAAAGGTGGCTCCAAGATAATTTGGGATAGAAACATGGAACAAAGAGAAAGTTTGGTACAGACAAACGTGTGAAAACACAAGCACAATGTGAGGCAAACCTGGTCAGCTGAGCTGGCAGGAGCTCGACACACCAGAGCCTGACTGCTACCAAATGTTAATGCTCACACCACTGGGCTGATTTCAATCAGTTCACTTATTCCTAACAAGGCAATTAGTCTCATTACCACCATGGCTCAATTTTCCCAGAGAGCCTGGAGAAGACTGGGGGAACAGAGAAAATTGGAAGGAACTGATTAACATCAAATCTGACAAAGCTCTGGAACAGATTTTACATGGAAATACCCAGGGAGAAACCTCGCTGGTTCTTAGATGCAGAAAGAGTTAGTCTATGGGGTTATAAATTGGATTTATGGGTGGCAACCAGAAGGAGGGCTTGGTAGCCCAGGACTTGTTGTGCATATATAGTGCGGATTGTAGCTTTAGACCCAAAGGAAAAAATTGTATAGAGATACATTTCAGAACAACAAAATTATATGAAGAAAATAAAAGTTGTTAAAAACAGAATCTATACACATTAAAAAAAATTTTGTATGGAAAACAGAGGCCACATATAACTAAAAAGTACCAGTTAATTTTATCACATAATGATCACTGAGGTTGGAAGAGACACTGAGGACCATCTAGTCCCACCATCACACCACAATCACCCCTAAAATCCAGATGCCTCTTGAACAGTTCCAGAGATGGTGACTCCACCACCTCCTTGGGTAACTTGCTCCCATGCCTGACCACTCTTGCAGTGAAAAATTTTTTTTCTAATATCTATCTGAACATTCTCTGGCAGAACTTAAAGTCGTTTCCTCTAATCCTTTCACTTCGGACATGGCAGCCAAGACTGACCCCTACCTCACTCCACCCTCCTTCAAGGAGTGTAGAGAGTGAGAAAGTGCCCCCTGAGCCTCCTTTTCTCCCAACCAAACACCTCCAGCTCCCTCAGCTGCTCCTCATAAGACATGTTTTCTAGAACCTTCACCCTCAAGATTATGAAGAGTAATTGCACTTGTACTGCAGTTATAAAAATTAAACTCCTATTTTCTATCTCCAGTCCCTGGGAGGTATTCAGGGCCAGGCTGGACAGGGCTTGGAGCAACCTGGTCTAGTGGAAGGTGTCCCTGCCCATGGCTGGGGTTGGAATGAGATGGTCTTTAAGGTCCTTTCCAACCCAAACCATCCTGTGATTCTGTGATCCTGCAATAGACACACTTCTGTTCAGCGCTTTGAAAGATTCCTCATAATTATAAACTACACCTACAGGTCTCACAACATATTTGGCAATATACATCAGATGAGATCCACAGTGATAATCCCCGGCCAAAATTTGCTTAGCCCTGAAAAGGCTATGGTGGCAGAGACCCTCACACAGGACCCATCAAAGACAAGAGAAAGTGTTCAAAGTTACTTCAGTGGGATTTGCACGTAGCTCACGAGGATTTGATTTCTAGGGCTGTTGATCTGTTGCCTTCCATGAGCACCAATTTTACTAACGTATCTTTCAATGTAGTTCAGCTATCTCTTGGATAATTTCAAATCTGCCAAGTCAGATGGATGTGCTGCACGCTGTGGTCCATAAAAATGAAAGGCCAGCTATTAATTGGCTTTGCCTTCAGCTTAGTGACTTCAGAAATGTCCCTCTTGCAGCCACAACATTTAATTTATTGAGAGATATATTTGGATCTATTTATTTCAAGAACAAAATTGTCTGGTTTGCTGCCATTTATTTTATAAAAGAGATAATAAAAATGTAATGAGTATGGAGATTCAAAAGTGGAAATGACACGAAGAAAGCAATAATCATTAAAATAAAAATATAAACAAGTCTATAAACCAAACTCTCAAGACATTTGCCATGTATAATGTAACTTTTATACCTCTTACTTCATAATGCATAACTTTACAAGAAAATTAATTTAATGCTTTTGCTAACCTTACTCAACCCCAATCAAGTAATAGGTAGTAAGGAAAACAATTATGTGCACACACAGTAAGCTTTCATTTAGTTCAAGTGGTGATTCAAGTATTTCAATAGCATAATAAAAACCTGAAACCTATTTAACCAGTGGTAGTACCAAAATCCCTGAAACTCAGTTTTTCACATGAGATTGCTTGGATATTTAAACCCACTTAAACTTCTATGACAGGGCTTTTGTGGGATACTTATCTGTGTTGACCTCTAGAAATTTCATCAGGTATTTCTGCCATGATACAGAAATAAACTCTATACACAGTAGCAGTCTTGCAGGAGGGACAGGGCTTATGGCAAAATATGCTGTAGTTAACAGCGGAGAGGATCTGGTTAACAACGATAACAACTAATATCTGTAGTTAACAACGGAGAGGATCTCCCAGTCTGAGCAGGCAGGAGGAAAGGACTGATGCTCATCAGCCCACCCCTGCTAGGATCACCCACAGCAGAGGGTTTAGCCATGGCAGCTCACACCACAAGCCAAACCCAGTCCCTGGAAGTGTCCAGGGACAGGTTGGATGGGGTTGGAGTAACCTGAGATAGTGGGTGGAAGGTGTCCCTGCCCATGGCCAGACGTGGAAATGAGATGGTCTTCAAAGTCCCTTTCAGCCCAGACCATTGTGTGATCCTGTGATCAGAGCTGAGGCCTGCTTGGGATGGCAAATCATCACCATAGAATCCGTGGGATGCCAAGACACCTCCTCCCGTGGTGCTGGAAGGGGTTGTCAGAACAGAGGTAAAGGGCTGGAAAGCTCTTTAAACTCTCACATCCCTCCCTGAGGTCCAGCCCCAAGCTCCCAGCAGTGTGATTCCCATTTCACTGCAGAGCGAAAGGCTGAATCATAGAGGTATTGAAGTGGGTAGGTTAAAACTGGGGCATTTAGTCCTTACATCTACTCAGAGATAATTGGCTTAATTTTCCCTGTTGTGAGGCCTTCCTGCTTCCTGCTGCCTTCAAAAGACATCAGACTGCACACACACAGATTAGAAAATAGCACTGACTGTTAAAATGTTTGATTACAGATATTTCCATAATCACAAGCAAACATGTCAGACTTAAATTATCCTACTCTTAGGCTCCCCACCTGTAAATCATGAAACAAGGCACTTCATGCACTTTTCAAAAGCTAAGGCAGGGTTATTTCTAGAGCTGACTGAGGCTTTAGGCAATGGAAGAACCATGCTCAGAAAGTCCAGGGATAAGTAAGTATATGCTGCATAAAATATTTTAAGAGGCTTTCAGAAGCAGGAAGAGTTTCTCTGTACTAATAAATCCCTGAAGGTTTTGCTGCCCTTGAGTTCAGCGACACGGCTGAGATATCCACAGTCATATAAAGATTGCAATTCTCTAAACAGCTTTGTGGATAGCCAAAGGCGAGCTCTACAAACCAGTCATTATCACGATTCATATCAATTACTTTTAAAACTGATGAAAAGCCAAAAGCTTCAGCTCAGTAGGTGGCCTATTCCCGTGCCTGATCCAGAGAGGACAACAGAGCAATCCATGTGTCCCCTGACTTCAGTGGGGCTTGAGCAGGGACTTCATGTTTTTGAGTCAGGAATGCTGGAGCTTTGGACAGATCCTGATCTTCAACCAGCCCCACTGGGACCAGAGAATACAGGCACTCACATTACTGCAGAAAAGCAGGAACTTTATGCAGGTCTGATAGCATAATGATGTCTCCTTCAGCTGCCCTCATTTTCAGCTCAGTCAACAAGCAAAACATTCTTCCATGTTTGGCTGGAAAACTAAGAGAAATGTTTTCTGATCAAGTCCCATCCCAGGACAGGAGCAGCCAGGAACCAGCTGCCAGCAGAGGTGGAGCAGCTCACTGTGCCTGGGACAGAAGTCAGGGAGAGGCAGCTGCCAGGCTGGATGATATTTTGGCAGGCTGAAAGCAACCCACAGGTCCATTGTCCTCTGCCTCGTGCATGTCCATTCTCCAGTGAGTCAAAAGTCCCTTGCACCAAGTCACTACTGGAGGAACGTCTCAGGAGCAGCCACCTCCAGCGTGAGTCAAGGAAAAGGCAGGAACAGCAGTGCCTAAAGTCCCCTCACACCATCCCCGGTATCTGGCCATGAATGACTGCTGAACTTCAAAACTAATTCCCTTTTCCAGAATCTCAACTTCTTACACTGTTACAACTTAAAATACTTATCTCTCCCATTACCTCGACCAGCTTGTTGATCTGTCAGCTGAAGAACATGTTGGCAAATTGGACGCAAATGTTTCTTCTCCTTTCCCTACCATGTCCAAAACACACAGTTACACCATCCTGAACTCACATAAACTCCAAACTGTGTTTATTTCAGAGCTGTAAAGCTGATTTGACTGTTTAAATTGATAGAAGGAAATAGAAACAAATCACTTTACAGCCTCCAAGTTGGCTTCTGCTGCCCAAACATCCTTTTTTGTGCCTCAGGCCTCAAAAATTCTTTACCAAATGGGTCTGAGCACAAGTCATGTGGATGAGTTATTCCTAGCACATGTATTTTAGGGTTTTTTATACTCAGATCTTTTTATTTCTTCCTCATTTCAAATCCAAATATCTGATTTTCTTTAATGATTCATATCCTTGTTAAGGACCTTGCCAATGTCCATTTAAACCAAATTATGCCTTCTTGAATAGGTCAGGCCATCCAGAAAGTTACAACTGTTTCCTCCAGTAAAATCTATAATGAGAACTGTGTGAATAACTGATTATGTTTTTGTTGTTGTTTAATGCTTGAACTGAAAAACTAAAAAAAAAAAATTAGTATAGAACGAGTCTTAAAACTGTTTCATTTTTCTCAAAGGAATGAAAACAAGCACAAAAACGCAATAAATGTTTTATAGCAGTACTTTTCTCCTTTGAAAAATTATCACTGAATTTAGCTAAACTAGGCTTTAAAACATGCAGACTGTAACTCTTTTATTTCCCCTTTCTGCATTTGATCTTTTTTTTATTTTCTTCTGACAAAGTACTCTGCTAAATACAGCTGTTACTTCTGGATGTGGAGTGACCTGAAACTGCTTTTTTTAGCAATAAAAGGCATCTTTCTCTATAAAATTATTCTTTTGTATCCAAAGAGAGAAAGAGATCCAACCTTTTCCTCTCTTATAGCGCAAAACTATGTATTTGCTCATGGTGGGGCATGGGAATCAGGCATGGGACTCGACTTGTGCCGCAGCCACGGAAAACATAACCATGGCACAGAAGTGACATATCTAATGTCAAGGGCAACATTATTTAAAGTGTGCTTCTTCACTGACTATGTCACCACAGCATTTCAGCTCTTCCTGGAAATACAGGAAAGCCCAGAGCAGCCTTGTGGAGAGGTATTTTGGTCCATAGCAAACGCCCTGGGGTGCACCCCAAGTCCAACCCCACCTCACATGAGGTTCAGCCTGAAGGATTCAAAGCAAGTGGAAGCAGCCCTTGGCTCTTCCCTTAGCATCAGGCAAGCCTCAGCCAAACCCTTGGCTTTCCAAATCAACTTTTCATGACCTCCAAACTAATCCCAACCTTTGCACTGGACTCAGTACAACTGGCAAATTTATATTGTAAGCCTCATTAAGCCTGCTTGGGTCTCATAAATCCTGTATTACCCAAGAACTGGCTATGCAGAAAGCACTCAGGGTCACACCGGCCTAAGAGTGTGGCATTTAAATAACTCACACTATTTAGATGTTTCCTCCACATAGCTGGAAGCCTTCATTGAAACAAAATGTTGCATTTTGAGTATTACAATAGAACCCAGTGCTAAACCTAACCTCGGCTGCAGATAAGGCATATTTCTCAGGGTGAAAATTTACTGTGAGTAAAACAAGCTGATGCAAACTCTGTATTTTCTTTCACCAGCGTGCCAAAGTTCAGCAGTAAGGTTCTGCAATGCATCCTTCAAATCCTGTAAAAATGACTTGTACTAATAATACCGAGAATGAAAAAGGCATAAAGCACAACAAGAGGCTAGAGCTTAAAGTATTCAAACAAAGTGATATCAATATTCTCTATCACAGGACTTGCAAATTTGAAAATAACTGTAGGTCTGTAGCCACCAGTTTCATAGAGGTTATTCCTGATCTAAGGGCAGGAATACACACCAAGAAAAACTTCTGAATAAGGCAGCCAAATCTACTCAGAGCAGCACACACCTTTTCTCTATGAGGTGAACAAAATTCAACTGTAACCATCATTCTGCAGTAACTCATTTCACATTCATAACCCCACCTGAACACCATCTTCTTACATGCTCCTACTGCTAAACAAAAATTAGTAATACAACATTTTTAAAAAGACCAAACTGTACAAATCATGAACATGTCTGACCTGAATCAATTCTACAACTCTGATGTTTTTTTAATTAAAAAAAAAATCTTCAACAAATAAATTTAAATTTTAAATTCCAAATACGTACCTCCATGTTCTTCCAAATCACTTCTGCACCTGCAACTAACTCCCAGAGTCAGGCAGTAAACTCTGCTCAGCCTAAAGGTGATCCCCAAACTGGTTCAACCACCCAGATGTGAGAGTGAACCCGGTGTTATTCACACACACAGGGTGAAATTGAGAGTATCTTACTCAGAGACACCAATACCACATTTCCACCTCTTTTCCACTTGAAGAACTAGGTGTTAATTGCAGAAATTGGCTATGACTTTGTCTCCACTTCCCCGTTTCACAGATTCTAATCTGGTCCCAATATCCCACTCCCTCCTTTCCTCTCCGCTGGAAGAGTCAAACA
>VYZQ01048555.1:0-23251 GCA_013400655.1 Mystacornis crossleyi | reverse complement strand
CAAAGGTTCTGCATTAGTCTGTGAAGCCTCTTAAAGATTGTCACCTGAGTTTATCAAAAGCTGGCAGAAAACGCATCCATACATCCAGATAAATGTATTCTTTGATCTGAGTGATAAAAACAACTGTTTTTCTTCATGTAAACTCTTTTTTTGTAAATGTTTATGAACTGTGGGAAATTATGTCTCTGCCAGAATTTAAAATAAAGTGATTCAATGGGTTTGCCTTACACTTACCATTCATTATGCTCACAAACATTGCAGGAATCCCAATGGAGTTTTCAAGGAAGGTTCATGATGTTGTAGTTACCAGGGAAACACATGATAAATTGTTGCTATCTGAAAAAGAAAATCCCCATTAACTTTCTAGTAAAGAGCAAGCAATGTGAACTATATGGAGAAATGCCTTTACGGTTACCATATTAAAATGCTGAGTGCTTTGTCCCAAGATTAACCAAATAATGGCCAAGCTCTGATATTTTAATTTACTTTGAACAGCACCTAGCACTTTACAGCCTGTGGTTTGCCATGCCTTGCTAAAGACAACCCAGTATTCAGCTGGATCAGCCCAGGAACAGCAGACACCATCTGATCGTACCTGCAGTTAAAATATTTACAAGCAAAGCTTTGCTGAGCTAGGTTAGAAAAAAATAGCAGAGTATTTCACACCAAAATGAAGGGGGGTTGCCAGCTCCCCAAGGCTTGTACAGGATATCCAACCCCAGATGGGTTTGGCGAGGGGTTTGGCAACAAGGAAACTTTGCATAGAATAAACAAGGTTTCTCTGTGTATGTTAACATCAGTCGGTTGGTCTTGGAGCACAGGTGTTGCAGATCACCAATCACCTGTCCCTGCAGAACAGTGACGGAGTTATGGATGCTCCCAACCCTGCCTTGCCCTTCACGCTTCCTGATGTGAGAAAACCACATGGCACAACCTAAGCAGCCACATAGAAAAACAGAAAAACTTCCTTGTTCAAAGCCCTCTTTGAGCTCTTGCAGATTGGGTGGGCAGCTGAAGCAGGAATCATCACCCTTAACCACTGCCCCTCCGAAGGAGTTAATGTCCCTGCCATCTTTTGTTCACTCCCCAGCCTTTGAGACTGACCACAGGACTGCCTCCAGCCTTACTGCAACATGAGCAGGCTGCCTAAAATCACCTCCAGCAGAAGCTAAATTAAATCTGCCTTCTTCCACACTAAAATGTCCTAAGGCACATTTCCTTCCCTGTCCTCTCTTTCACACCCATCAGTTACAGTATCTCAGCCAGGCAGAAGGTAGCTTTCAACCAAGAACAGTAATTTCTCTGGCAGCTCCAAACTGACTCACATTTGGCTGCCCATGTCCGTCACACTCAAACCTTAGAGAGTGAAACCCTGAATCACTAGAGTGAGTTAAAAGGATTTATCCTTATTTAAGAGGTCACCTCTGAATTGATGAGAGACATTCAGTAGCGGACTTACCCAAACTTCCACTGCAAATTAATAAGAAAGCAGAGATATTGTCCAGTTTCTTGCTGTATTATTCCCATCTCGCTATTCTCTGGATTAAAGAAGGCATTAATTTCATTGGAGCTCGTGTTGGGATGTCTAAGCTTTGCACCACAGGAGAGGATCTTTAGAAATACTTCTGGCAAGTAGAGGCAGTGTCATGGGATGTAGGAGTTAATTTTTCCCTCCTGATGAGACAGAGCAGTGACTGGTTCCGAAAATGAAGACATGCAGCTCGTGGTCAGTGTGGAGGAGAAAGACAGGGGGTCACACCAAAGTGAAACTCAGGAAGATGCTGACACAAGAGGGCAGGTGTGACCACCAGGACAGATGCTGTGCTACAGGAGAAGTGATATGGCAGGACAAGAGGACACAGGAATTCTTCCCGGAAAGGGTTGCTAAACATTCGAGTCCCCGCTCCTGGAGATGTCCAAGGAACAAGTGGATGTGGCACTAAGTGCTCTGGTCTGGGTGACAAGGTGGGATCAGTTAAAGTTTGAACAAGATGATCGTGGAGGTTTTTCCAGCCTCTATGGTTCAATGAAAGAATCTGCAAGATTTAGACACAGCCTGGACGTGAGGCTCTAGACCAAACTGAAGGAGCAGCAACAGCTGAAGGTGGATGACAGCAGAAACAGGAAAAAAGGTGGGAGAGGGAAGGCACAGTGAGCCCAGGAGCACTACTGGCAGGGCTTTTCCTTGACGTATCGGCAGGCCCACTCCTGCTCCAGATCAGACAGAATACCTCACACCTTCCCTATCCCTTCTCTTGTAAGAAAAGGCTGGTCCTGGTGATGGTCACATCTCTAAGGCCATAACACTCTAGGGAAGGGAGGGATATTGGGTTCTCTCTGAAGGCAACACACACACCCAACCTCCCTTCCCAACTGTCAGGCCACCTGGTTGGTTTCTCATAATATCCAGAGGCACAACCTTAGGTGCACGTTTGACATCACACAGCTTCACACCACGGATTCAGCCCAAGCTGTAAATCAGTGTCAGCAGGATGCAAAATAATGGAACAAAAGTCTCATTTTATTCTGTTGACCTGTTTTCTTTTTCCTCACCTTATTTTTACTTTTACTGCTCTGCTTCTTAAATCCATTCCTAAAACACGCAAACCTTTTTTGTTTCCATTTGCAAAGGATAAAAAAAAACAAAAAAAAAAAGAAGTGAGAGAGACGCACAAACACAAAAAGCCAAAAAGAAACAGTGGAGAGGTATGTGTTATTGGACAAGTGTTTAATTTATGGAACTTGGCTGGCAGAACAAGAGTTTGAATTGTACTTCAATAAGTGGAGCTCTTAGAATAAATGTGGCTTGTAAAATTGTTTTACAGTCTGCTTTGCCGAACAGCCAACACTTCATGGAAACCTTTGAAAAACATTCTGTTTAGAAGCTACGGTTTTTATATTTCATATTTTCTCTATTTGTTTTCCCCTCTGGTTTTATAACTGAAACCATATGCAGGAAAACAGGATTTTTGTGTCTTAAAATATCTACCTGACCTGACTACTTTTATTATTAAAAAACAGATAGCGTTTTGAAAATTCTTCACGTATGAGGCACTCGGTTCAAACATGAAGGTGTCCTTGTTTGATATCCCAGTGAGCTACAGATTTCCTGAGTAACCTTAGGACAGTCATTTAGCTGAGACTCATCACCCCTCTCCCTACGTACACGTGGTGCAGCTGTGTGCATCTAAGCTGTCTGTCTTTCCCATTATAGACAGAAAATGTGACAGAATTTGGGACATGATTCATCTGTGTAGGATGGGAGAGGATGAATCATGCTCTAGATGCATACATTGACCAGCTCTTCACTGGAAATCGAGATGCCCAGGTACAGACATTCACACTGCACACACCAACCCTCGTAGGTCCCGTCTCAGTCTCTCTGTGTCACTAAAAGGATGAGGTAGACACTTCTGGAAGTAAATCCATCCCATCCCAATGGCGATGTCCCACACACCTGGGTGATCTGGCTGGAGATGATACCAATCATTCCATGCCAGCCATGGAGAGGTGACATAACTCTAAGCTTTTAAATGGTTATAGGGAGTCAAGAGGAACAGAACCAGAGTAAGATGGTATATTAAAAAGAAATTCTTCCTTGTGAATGTGGTGAGGCCCTGGCACAGGTTGCCCAGAGGAGCTGTGGCTGCCCCATCCCTGAAAGTGTCCAAGGCTTGGAAGGTGTCAATGCCTGTGGCAGAGGGTGGGACAGGATGGGCTTTAATGTCCCTTTCAACCCAAACCACTTAATGAGTCCGTGAATCCCTTTCTAACAACACCATTCAGGAGACCAGTGGGAAGGAAGCCAAAGCTTCCTCCTTCGCAGTTACACACACGTGTATGTTTGTGTGCGACTGTAGGTGAGCAGACAAACCAAATACAAATGGTGCCGGCACAGCTTCTACCACAGACACAGAGTAAAACCCATCAAATAAACTCGGTGCCTCCACTGGCAGGGTGGGAGATACTGCTGCAGCAGAGGGGGAAAGAAGAAATAGTAAACTTTTGCCTTGGAGCAAAGTATTGCATTATATAGTACAGAAACTCGGAAAGGAAGACACAGAAGGAGTCCAGGACCACACTGTAAAAACCAATTATCTAAATAAGGATGTAGGAATCATATCTAGCCCCGTTAAACTATCCCAATTGCTAATTGTTGTAGTTGTGCTTGTACAGATACAGCAGAGCTGCTCTGGGATGTGACTTTATTTAACTCCTGTGATAGGAAACAAGGTCACCTGAGCACCTTGTTTTCCTTTTGGTTGTTTTTTCTTTGGGTGGTTGTTTGGTTTTCTGTTCTTTTTTTTTTTTTTTTTTTAATTATTATAAGGGTTTGTGGCTAAGGGGTTTGTACCTATCCTCAGAAACCGTGCTGCATTCATCCTCAGCAACTGTTCTGAAATACCCTGCTTTATTCATTTGCTTTCAGCATCACAGGCTGATCCCTGGTAGAGCCTCACTTGGTAAAGTCATTACGACTCAGCCAGGCGTTCTGTCACCTCCCCAAAGTCTTTCCCTCTAGCTGTACATGTTATTTCTTCTCTATTCCTTTATGGCTTCTTATGAGAGAAACATGCTTTTGCAAACTGTTTCTTTTCAAGGCCCTGGTGAGGCCACATCCCTTGAAGTCAGTGTGTTTCTGATGACTGTGCTTTCAGCACAGAAGGGGAAAGATAAATTATCCAGGCTTGGCTTCAGGTACCTTAGCACAAGGCCAAGCTCCCAACACAAACAGCAGCCCTGTACAAAAGTTGGCCCAAGTGTTACTCGTCACCCATCACTCTGGTCATGCACCATCTCACTGTTCTGACCAAAAAATCGGTGGTTTTATTCTTTGCCTGAGGCCACCAGAGCTGTAAGCTGTGTGATGGTGCTGTGCTGGGCATGTTTTCTTTAGCAGCACAAGCCAAAGAGAAACCCAGAGCTTGATCCGGGAGGCTTAAAAAATACACCTCTGTGTGCTGTCAGCACCCTGCGCCTCAAAAGCAGGCTGCAGCAGCTGTCTGCTGGGGGATGAGCAGGCACAGGTAGGTCTGGAGGTGAGTCCCAACCACCTGGCACTACCCTGCAGTCTGGAAAATGTTCTTAACAAGCAGGACTGCTCATTACCGCACTGATGAATCGGTGTTTGCTAACAAAAGGCCCTTTCTCGAGGAATTCCTCATCAGCCCTAGGTGTGCCATAAGTGATTCAGGCTCTCATTAGCCTTAATTAGATAATTGTTCAAATGATTTCTCTATTATTCATGCAGACTGTACCACTGAGCACCAGCCCACTGAGAGACTGACAGGTGCTCTCTGTGAAGAAATGGTGTTTTTCCAGGGTAAAATGATCCTGCAGGGATCACTGCACCCATCACAGCCCTCCAGGATCTCACCCAGCTGCCGCAGCCCCTCGGGCTGTTCTTGTGTAAAGCCCCACAGTTCACCACAAAAGCTTTCAGCATCCCCAAATCTCTTTTTTTTTCCTTTTTTTCTTTTTCTTTGCACTACTTCTTCCCCCCAAATTCGGTAATTCTTCAGCCTTCTTCTCCAGCCATGTCGCAAGTTGCCTTCCCATCTGAGGAGGGTGAGTGTGCTCCATTCAAGACGAGATTTAGTTCCCTTCCAGTCCATAAGAAGAAAGCAAACAGGAATTATAAAAAGGGGCTAGTTGTTTTTTTTTCTTTTCTAGTCCCAGAACTTCGATGCCCGACTTGATGTAGATTGCAGGCCTGTAACAGATGGCTCAGTGATTTAAAAGCACTAGCCTGGAACTACAGATCCCATTTCCAAAAACTTCAAGGTTGACCTTGGCAAAATCTCTTAGGCTGGAACTTTTCTTGCCTGCAAACAGCCCTCTAAAAGCTCAGCCACCGGGTTCCCTCTGCAGCCAGTGGAAAAAGAGAGGCAGAACACCCTTTTATTTCTTTCTTTTTCACAGCTCAGCTAGATATATTAGGAAAAAGAGATACCAATCACTCTCTGGAGATACCAGTTTCTCTCTACAGAGAGAATTGACTGCAAAGGGGTGTAATATGACGACATTGCCCTTAACCCCTGACAGTTAAATGATGTGAGCAAGACAAGAATTTTAAAAATACACAGGTCCCACATCCCAGTTTCAGAGGGAATTGAGCTGTGCAGTCTTGTAAGTACAGGGTTTAGAAGCTCTGAAGTCATTTCTGCTTTGTAAAACACACAAGTAATTTTTCCTGGTGGGGTTTAAAATGAGCATAAGCTTTTCATGTGCTGTGGTGACTTAAATACAACCCCCTGGCATTTACTCTCCCTGCTGGTAACAGCTCGTGGTGGTTACTGTTCACAGCAGAGGGACCACTCACCTTTCTTTATTGAGGCATCCTTAAGACATCAAGACCATAAGAGATGTTCCAGCCTCCTTTACATGGATCCAGTGCAGCTCTCTGAGCCCACCTCAGCCCTCTAAATCCTTTGGAAAAGTCTGCAAGAAAGGACAGGAGCAAATAAACAAAACAGACAAAATGGAATCGGATCACAGGATCACAGAATCACAGACTTGTTTAGGTTGGAAAAGCCCTCTAAGATCATCAAGTCTGACCCAGCATTTCCAAGACCACCACCAACCCATGTCCCCAGGTGCCACATCCACACGGCTTTTGATCACTTCCAGGGATGGTGATTCCAGCAGTGCCCGGGGCAGCCTGTTCCAGTGTTCACCAGAGAGTTATCTCTGTTGCCACATCAATTGCTAAATATGGCCATTAACCTCTGGGGAGAAAGCACCCTCCAGAACAGCCAGGTGCTGGCCTGGCATTGCTCTAGAGTCTCTTCTCTGCTTGTGCTCTTGCTTTCAGACCCCATCTCCCTCCCAAAAATTACTGGGTGCCTCACTAGGGCACCCAGGTTGAGCTGTCCATGGGAATAGCAGGAACTCAGCTGTGGGCTGAGATGGCCTGACTTCCACCTGAAGGTGCCCAGAGCTATGTCCAAGGAAATTATGCATCTTACAAAGCCCCAGTGCTCATTGGATCCAGGCACAAATATCTGGTTTTCCAGTAGGACCTGGCCTCCTCCTACCTCGGGGTGATGCAAATTCCCAGTATCTAGGCACAGGAAATTCCCTCAGCCTAGAGGACACACGGGAGGAGAAGCTCCATGTTCCCTACATCATGTTCCCTACACCAGCTCCATGTTCCCTACATCATGTTCCCTACACCAGCTCCATGTTCCCTACACCAAAGTCTTCCTGGCTGGCCACAAGGAACAGCCAAAAATGGCAATCATCAAGGCTGCCTTAAACTGAAAACTGGGACGGGACTCACCTTCTGGCCAGAATCAGATAACAGATCAGAAAACAAAGAGGGATAGTAAAACCACTCCCTCTCTCTTCTTTTGCTCCTGGCTTGTTCCTGCACTGAGCACAGCTTTGCAGAACCTCGAAACCTCTCTGTTTACAACCCCCTGAAACACCCCTGGGCAAGGGCTGGAGCCCCTCTGCTCTGCAGCCAGCCTGGGAGAGCTGGGGGTGCTCACCCGCACAAGAGAAGGCTCCAGGGAGAGCTCAGAGCCCCTGGCAGAGCCTGAAGGGGCTCCGGGAGAGCTGCAGAGGAACTGGGGACAAGGCCTGGAGGGAGAGGACAAGGGGGAATGATTTTAAACTAAAACAGGGGAGATATAGGTTAGATATAAGGAAGAAAGTCTTGTCTGTGAGATGGTTGTACAGGCTGCCCAGAGCAGCTGTGGCTGCCCCGTCCCTGGATGTGTCCAAGGCCAGGTTGGATGGGGCTTGGAGCAACCTGGGAGAGTGGAAGGTGTCCCTGCCCACGGCAGGGGGTGGAATGAGATGGTCGCTTAGGTTCCTTCCAACCCAAGCCGTTCTCTGATTATCTGATTCGAGGTTTGCAGATGTCTATTCCTAGCACACCCACAACTGGTTTTTTTGTTTGTTTGTTTTAGACCATTTAATACCTCCTATAATCCTCCTCCCTTAGGCTCAAACAAATTGCGTGATGCTTGGGTTCTGCTAATACAGTTTGACACACGGCCTCCCTTGCGGGGCAGCCCTCCCCGGACTGGCGTCGGTGCTGCAGGGCATCCCAAAGGCTCTCGCTGCCGTGGGGACGAGCTGCCGGCAGAGAGAGCCAGAGCACCGGGGAACAGGCGCCGAGCAACGCGTGTGCAGGGCTGCCCTCGGCATCGCGCTGCCAGGGGCAGAGGGAAAGCAGCTCTTGGTGCTCAAGGACCTTCTTCCGGGAGCATTCAGAGCCACCGGTGTTTCTGCCATCTGCCTGCCAGTGCTGCTCTCTGCAAAGCAGCCTTTCTTCCCTGCAGCCAAGCATCCCTTCCTGCTGCTACTGCTGCAGGCTCCAGCGCTGACAGCCAGCCTCTCTGAGCTACCCAAAAACGGGCTCCTGCCAGAAGATGGTGCCCATATTCCACTGAACAGGGGGCAAGCCCTTCACAGCACAGTCCACTTTGGGGCAACACCTAGAAGAAACCCAGCCATGCTGTATCAAAATCACCAGAGCAGAACCCACAGCTGATGCCAGGCTCCCTCAGGCAGCAGGGATGCAATTTTGAGGGTGTGACCTGCAGTGTAGCTCACGAGGCTGGGCCCTGTATTCGTGTATTTTCTCTTTAGGATTTATATGGTAATAGATTTTTTTAATGAGCAAGGCCCCGCAAGTGTAATTGGAAGATTAATAAACCCCTACTCCTGCTGAATATTCACCTGCTAACTAAGGAGCACGCAGCCCTGAGCCAATGTTATCTTTGTCAAAAGCCACATGTGGATGCTGATTTCTGTACAATGCTTTGATGCTACCCCAGGTTGCTCTTGATGGTCTATCAAAGGCAGATGTGGAATGAGGAGCATCACAGATTTACGGTGATATACAAAAGCACCGACTCAAAACATTAAAAAGGACACACAGTCCAGCCTCTCCTTTTGTATTTTCTTGTCCCCTACCCTCTGCTGCTGTCCCGGCAATTTGCGTTGCTTCCCTCCAGCTCACTGCTGGACAAACATCAGCAGGCTCCCTTCTCAGAGAGCTCAGTAGCTACACTCAGCCAAGCATGGTCAACACACAGGTACTACACAGTTTTTAGCAGATGTCAGGCCCCTTATCCAACCAGCGGCTTGTCACAGGCTGCATTAGGAGCTGGAGTGAGGGTAGGATGCTGCAAGGCACCCACGCCACATCCCTCTTTTCCCCCACAGCTCTGTGCCACAGCTCCATGGCAGCAGCAGGACACTGCCTGGTCCCCGTCCCCCAGAGGAGACACTGCTGCAGCACACACCGCTCCCAGCCGTGGATCCACCAGATCCCTTCTCCATAAACATCCCATCTTTGATAAAACAAATCACTGGGTTCAGGGGGCTGTCAGGCCCCAACCCAAAAGGTTTTTCTAAGACTTTGTCTTTGTGATTTACAGTCATCCTTTACCATCACCCAAAAGAAGATGGACCTTGGTGAGATCGTTGTGACTGAGCATCCCAGTGAGAGGGAGCTGTACAAGAAGGAGATGCCGAGAGCCCAGGACCTGCTGTGGAGAAGTGGAAACTGGATCCACCATGGTTTTGGATATCTCACAGGAGAAATGAAGGAATATGGAGAGTGGATGAAAAGTAAGCAGAAGGATGTGTTTGGAGGTCTCTGGTTGGGGATACCCATATTTCCAACAGTACTCCCAGTGAAGTGTGTTTCACCCCCCTGAGGCAGAGCATGGTCCAAGCTCATTGCAAACTCTGGCTTTTTAATTATCTCACTCTCGGAAAGAAAATCTCACTGCATCCTCTGGGCCATCACCATGGCTGCAGGCAAAATTTGGCACAGCCCTAGGATGTCTTTCACACTTAATCAGTTACATGTCATCAGCATCACGTCTCATAGCAGTGCCCAGAATCACACGTCAGGGCTAGGGGATGAGTCTCATCTGTAACAGCCTTGGATCAGCCACTGCCTCTTATCCACGCGTGGGCTGATGGTGGGGAATTGCCTCCTGACAGAGGCAGAGGCTCTTGAGTTCCCAGCCTTGGGGGAGCAATAAGCACTGCGGGTGTTACAATGCCATGAAATAGAAGCCAAGGCTGATCTCAAAAGTTCACTGTCCAGACAGGAACAGTGCATGAGCACACACTCCAAGCTACCCATAATTACTGGGAATGAGGGTTTGAGAGGCTGTGTGGGACTGTGGGCCCTCTGTCAAGGCTGGGGTTGTTAGCAGCACAGCTCCAGGAATGGGAGAGAAATAGGAGACAGCCATTTATAGTCAGGCCAGTGTGATCCCCAGACACAGGAGATTATCTCTTCCTCCCTTCTCTTTACTCCAGTGGCCCACGCTTTGAAGACAGCTTTTCTTACTCAGTATTCTGGAAAGCTTTGGCCACTGTCCTCTGGTTGTATTTGAATTTTTGCAGCCAATTTTTGTGTCTGAAACTAAGCGTATTGCTGATGCCTGTTGCACAGCTCAACACCAAATACAAATTAAAATTAATTCAGACAAGCCTGGTCATCTTTCTCTGAGAAATCCCTTCCTCCTCCTCCTTCTCATTCCTCCTCCTCCTTAACCCTGCATGGAAGGAGTTCTTAGGAATAAGTTATTGCCCATATTCAGAAAGAACCCTAGCACCTTAGGCTGCATCTAATGAACAATCTAATTAACACAATAATTTCAAATCTTGCAGAAGATAAAAGTTGCATATGCACATTGCATGAACATCTGAATATCTTGCACATGCAAGAGGCTCCCCTTTCCTGGCCATTCTCCTTGTACCATCCTTTAATAACACACAGTTGTTCAGAAATGGTGGCAGTTTTCCCAGAAGAGGGGCAGAAGAAAAATTCAAGTCAATTTGCAGCGGAAGAACCAGCATCAAAAAGTTATTGCAGTGCCCTCATCCCATCTTCCCCCTGCACTCACTGAGGTTATCTGTGCTTGCTGTCTGCTTGCTCGGCCCAGGTTCAATAACCTTCTCTAAAGAGCAATAACTCTTTGTCCTCTGGAAACGCCTCTTTGCCCTGAGTACAGTCCAAGCTGTAATTACTGTTTTCTAATTTAGGTTCTTTAGCTCTCAAAATACTTTTTAGGCACCTTTGATCCCATCTCCTGTATACACCACACCTCCACTTTCAGGGTTGCTGATTTTCTTCCTAAAACAGCAAAATTTCTTTCTTTTCATATTTCCCTATATATGTACAAAGTAGTTTCAGAGTCCCTCTCTGCACTCCTGCAAAAAGAGCCTGTCTCCTTATTAAATTTATAGCAGAACCTAAAGTGATCTACCATGCAAGGAATCCTTTGACTATTCTCTGACCACCATAAACAAATCACTTGTTTTTCTGTTCCTCCATGAATTTTACAGCAGTGCCCAGTCCATCCCTATTAGTTCTCAAATGCCAGATGCAAAATACAAGACAACAGCTAGTCAGAGACTTCTTTTACAGCACTGTTAACACATTGCCTCTGCTCTGTGCCCAGAAGGGGGCTGCAGAGGTTGTGCCGTGCTAAAATGAGGCCTTTCCAACAGTGTTTTCCTTTGATGTCCTGCAGACAAGCCCTTAATGG
This sequence comes from Mystacornis crossleyi, assembly GCA_013400655.1. NCBI lineage: Eukaryota > Metazoa > Chordata > Aves > Passeriformes > Timaliidae > Mystacornis > Mystacornis crossleyi. The sequence continues at coordinate 11,723 of VYZQ01048555.1, read as the reverse complement.
TTCAGCTGGTGGACTGGATCTTGCGAGGGACCTCTCAGGTGATGTTTGTCAACAACCCTCTCAGCGGGCTGATCATTTTAGTGGGGCTTTTCATCCAGAGCCCCTGGTGGATGCTCACGGGTTGCACTGGAACCACTGTGTCCACCTTAACTGCACTGGCCCTCAGTCAGGACAGGTAGGTGGCACCTCGTGTCCTCGTGCACATAATAAAAATCGATGGTTGTGATATTATCTGGAGCCCACTGATGGGCCACTGCCCCTGGCTAGAGACAGGAGACTCAGGTGAAGACAGAGCTGTGGCCCAAGAAGAGCTGGCCTGTCCCTGTGGCTGTCTGTGTTCCTGAAAACAGACAGTTCTCTCTCCCTGATAGCCATTGTCACAACCATGCAGGCCCTTTGAGTCACAAGGACCCACCCTGGACCATCATCATCCAGCAGTCCCCAAACTTTCCCCTTCCACACACCACTGCAAGGCAGTACGTCAGTGATCTCACTGTTTTTTCTTCCCTTCACCAGGGGCAGGACACTTCAGATTGCATTTCAGCGGGCCCCAGTGATGGGCCACCTTCAGCATAGCTCTCCACCTTGCACTTGTTTCCACCACAGGTCATCCATCGCGGCCGGGCTGCACGGCTACAACGGGATCCTGGTGGGGCTGCTCATGGCCGTCTACTCCGACAAAGGGGACTACTACTGGTGGCTTCTCCCCCCTGTGGCAGTGATATCGATGGCCTGGTAGGTGCCACTGCTTCTCCTAAGGACAATTCCCAAAGGAAGTGTCTGGCTTCAAACAGCTTAGACACACTGAGGCCCCCTCTGCCCTACGCCGGTAACTCCAGAGTTGATGGCACTGGAGAGTTGTGTTCGCCAACACGCAGAGCTCGTGGGGGACGTGGTAGGAGCTGAAAGCACAGAAACACCGATTACAGCACACAGGCACAGCAGCTCCGCCCCAGCCCTCTGAAGATGGCCCTCAGCAGCAGGACACACGTGGGTTGGAGGTCACTGCACCCGACACCACAGCGCTCCTTCCTCATCCAGGTCCTGATTCAACCCCGTGCTGGTCCTGAATTCAATATTCCCCTTCTCAGATATGCAACCAGTCGTGAGCAAAATTAATTCCTCCAAGTAGCTCCAAAGGACAGGCTATGTCCTTCCAGGATTAAATTTTGCCATTTTTAAGTATGGATCTGAACAGCACTGCAGAAATCTATTTAACAGCCTTAACTGAAATTAATTTAATAGTCACATTTTAATCACTGTAAGCAGTAAGAAGCAAGCCATTATTGGATTTTCACTGGTTTTAAGATCAGATTTGTTTTATATTTCGTTTCTTTACTCATTCTCAGAAAAGGTCATCTCAGAATAATCTCTCAAAACCCAGGACATGTTGCAAGAACACTTAGTTGTCTTATCTACCAGAGTTCCTTGAGGCTTTTTGTTCAAAATTTTCTTCATTGTTTAGTTCACAAGACTCGAGGGTAGAGATGAAATATTTTAAAGTCAGACACTTCAGTGATTTTTTAACTGATACTTTGAATTTCAGCTTTAGAAGTCAGCATTTATTTAACTGTTTCCTTTTTTCCTGACAAGATGTGTAAGTGACAGAAGCTTTGTATTTCAGCACAGAAATTAGGACACCATTCTCACTGAAGCACTGATTATTTTTTTTCCCTACAGCTGCAAGCAAGGAAATCTGTAAACTCCTTTGGGAACTAAACTTGTCAAAAAAAGAATAGTCTTCATCTGAGATTACACAGGGAGAACAAAGCATTTTTCCGCTGATAGTATCTATACAGCAGGACACAAGATGTTGCTTTTGAAATGTCAAATAATTTGGGTGGGGTCTCTTTTTATTATAACCAGCTTAATGACCTTCTAGGGCTCACACGCAGGTCCTTGAAAAATTAAAGTCTTTAAATTGATTTTTTATAAACTGTAATGTTCACTGCTACTTGGAGTTGACCGTAAGAGCTATTCAGCTCACCTGAATCAGAAGAGCTCAGCTGGAAGGAGAACACAGGACATTTCCACCAAGGACTGGCCATTTACTCTCTTCCTCAAGCTTTCTGGGCCTCATAAAAATCAGACATTACCTTGCCAATATGCTCCCATAAAATCCTTTATGTAGAACACACACTTCAAGTGGAAATCAGGCAGTGCGGAAATGTCTCGAGGAAAGCAGATCAGGCAAAGTTTATATCCCAGGTTCTACAGACAAGAACTTTGGGAAAGGTCATGGTATTTCAAGGTTTACAGGTTCTTTCTGTTCTGACTCTAGGCTGAGTCTCACCCCAAATACTTTACATGCTAAAAATATTCAATCACGGTTTTTAAAAACAAGTCTCAGTTTTCAGAAAATGCTGTATGATTTTGGATAGTACCTGGGCAGCACACAATGACATCAGTCAAGGTCTGAGTGAAGTTTGGCATCAACACCTTTCCCAGCTCTGCTACAGTGGTGGCTTCATCTTAAACTCTGTAGGACTCATAGTCCCCAAAAATAGTGTCTGACAGAGTAAATATTTCCATCCTTCTTAAAGGAAGATTTTCCATCCCCTTTGATCACCTCTTCTGCTTTATTTCTCTTCCAGAGCCATCCCCTGATACCTTTCAAACTGTTTAAACAAAAACAAAACAAACAAACAAAAAAGGTAAATTGGGTATTTTCCAACTCCCTCTTGCCACCTCAGACAGCAGCTTTTTTAGACCATCTAAAGTTCTCCACAGTTCTCCACGTGACATTCCCAAAATTTTCTTTTCTGTTTCTTGTTCAAATTTTCAGCTGAATAGGAAGTCAGATTGCCTGTCTCTGTCCTTGCCCAAACACTGTATTGGATGCAGGCGTGGAGGTGAGAGTATTTTTTTCAGAAAAATTAACAGGTTTCCACAAATCTTTGTTTGATTCAGGTTAAGATATTAAGGGATTCACCACCTGGAGTTGCAACAAGGAACTGTATTGGCTTTTATTTGCCGAAATTACCATTTTGTGACCATGTTTCACCAATATAAATCGTGAAGAACAAGTTATAATTGTATTTCTTCTCCTGCTGTCAGCCCAGTCCTGTTCAGTGCTTTGGGATCCATCTTCAGCAAATGGGACCTTCCTGTTCTCACTCTGCCCTTCAACATTGCGGTGACCCTGCACCTGGCAGCCACAGGACACTACAACCCCTTCTTCCCCACAACCCTCATCAAGCCTGTAGCTGCAGTGCCCAATATCACCTGGTCTGCCATCAATGTGCCACTGGTAAGCTCCACACCAACAGGGTCATGGTATTTCACTGAAAAGGCGAGCAAGAAGGCGTTCACATCTGGATGGCACTTTCACGTGGGTCAGAACGAGTCAGAAGCAATTCACAGAAATACGTGGCTTGGTTCTGTGCAAAGAAAGCAGTGCTACAGAATTCCCAGGGACAGTCCTTGTTGATCCAGAAGAAAGGCTGGTGGAGCTTTAGGGAACAGAGAACCTGAGCCTCTCATTCCAATTAATCTTGGGTTATCCCAAAAGTCTTGAATAAACATCCAGCACACATCTGGATATGCCCTCCTGCTGTCCAGATGTGGTTAAAAAGGCATCAGCAGCACAGTCAGTGGCAATATGAAAATTCAGAGGAAACACTGGGATTTCAAAGTGCAGAAACTCATTTATACCCAGTCCCCTCATGTCTAGCTCTAGCTTTGGAGGGTCACCTTCCCAAAGAAGAACAAGGGTAACTGATCCAGAGGGTTGTGGTTAATGGCTCAGACTCCAAGTGGACATCAGGGACAGGTGGTGTCCCTCAGGGCTCCACATGGGCACCAATGTTATTGAATATCTTCATTAATGACAGACAGAGGGATCGGGGGCACCCTCAGCAAATTTGCAGATGACACCAGGCTGAGAGGTGCAGTTGACACACCTGGAGGATGGGATGACGTCCAGAGGGATCTGGACAGGCTGGAGGGCGTTGGACAGGGCTTGGAGCAGCCTGGTCCAATGGAAGGTGTCCCTGCCCACGGCAGAGGGTGGAACTGGGTGATCTCTAAGGTCCATTCCAGTTGAAACCATTCTGGGATTCTGTGAGGTCCTCAGAGTCCAACTCAGAGCCAGGGTTCCTTCCTTCCCTCTTCAGCCAATAGCTTGGACAAAATATCTGCTGTGTCCCTCAGGGCACAGACACGCAGTAACAAGCCCTCTTCTGCCATCTGCCGCAGCTCTTACAATCCATCCCAGTTGGTGTTGGTCAAGTGTATGGTTGTGGAAACCCCTGGACTGGAGGCATTTTCCTTGTGGCTCTGCTCATCTCCTCCCCACTGATTTGTTTACATGCTGCAATTGGATCAACTGTGGGGATGTTTGCAGGTAAGAAATACTGACCAAATCATTTTTCCAGCCAAGGTATCTTGATCCAAGCCAGATTCTGTCCAGACTTTACAGTTGTGTTGGCTCGGCAGTAGCTGGGAAAACACTCTAATTTTTCAAACTGTCCCAAAATTTGAAAGCTCTTACTAAAGGTCATATAACACAGTGAAGGCAAGAACAGAAGCAGGCTTTCTTTAAACTTTGCATTTTTTATTAGATTTGTAACTCAGGCAAGTGGTTTGTTCTACCTTGCTTAACCCTTCAGCCACTGGGTGTGATGAATCCCATGGTGATCACAAGAAAATGGAGAGAAAGAGTTTCAGAATTGATCTTTTGCCACCACAATCATTTTAAATTACCACCACAAGCAAAGGTCTGCCTCAGAACCAATCAACCAAGGAAAAGAAAGACTTTTCTGGGATGTAGTTTGCTGAGTCCTGCTGTGGATTTGTCAAAATACCTAAATGAATGCCACTAAAAATGTCCTATCTCTCCACTAACCAGAGAGAAACAATATTAAGAGACACGAAGCAGACCCTAGAGGTTAGACAACATCAATGCCACTTAAGTGACCAATTTTAATAAAAACAGATGATGGAATAAGTGTAGTCTGATTCCTTGGAAAAGGCAGTGATCCAACACGTGCTCTGTGCTCTGAAGCACTTTGTACAAGATGTGGGCTGTCTTACATCTGTGTTTTTTAAACAAAACTGTCCACAATTTGTATGGCTAAGAGCATATAGCAGGTCTTGTGTGTGTGAAATTCAATCTAGCAGGTCTACCAGTGTGACATTCAGTCTAGAAGGGAAAAGTCAGGGGAAAGTTTCTGGGGACAAGCATGGTGATAAAGCAGAGGACAGATGTGGACAATGTAGCAGGAAATGCATTAATCTTACAAGTGTCAGGAAGGTGACCTGCGCACTACATACTGGGCTCTCCTTTTCACGGGTACTCCTGAAACCCATGAGAAGTCCTGCACAAATTTCTGAGAGGTCAGATTTGAAGCAGACCCTCAGCTCCCATTCCCACGGAGAAATTTCCACTGCACAGATGAAGAGACCACCTCCAGTAACTAGACCATCTCTCACAAAGGTCACTAGGAAGAGATGGAAAACTCTGCTTGCTCCCACAAAAGACATGCAGTTGTGCCTCTGATACTCAAAATCAGGGTATGTATGATGTTTAAACAGTGTGTGTGAGCACAGCTTTCTTCAAGGTGGACACCCAGATGAGAAGGTTCTCCCACTCTGGCTGGATGCTCCACCTGTGCATGTGAATACATCACACTGAGTGAACACACAAAAAGTTTCGTCTGAATTAAATCTTTGAGACTGGGCCAAATTCCACCGCAGGTAAATTATCAGAGCTCCAAAATAATGAGCCTCCTTTGACCTCCTCCTTTTTCTGCACATGCATGTGTAAGCACAGACAAACCCATCTTGATGTTATGAGGAAGAGACGACCGACTCCTCCTGTGCACGTGTGAGCACAGATAAACCCCTCTTGATGTTATGAGGAAGAGATGACTGATTCCTCCTGCAGGTACCTCTCATACCTGACCTCACAGCCTTGCCCTTTGCCTCGCAGCCCTGAGCATTGCGTGCCCGTTTGACAGCATCTACCTTGGCTTACACAACTACAACTGTGCCCTGGCCTGCATCGCCATCGGGGGCATGTTCTACGCCCTGACCTGGCAGACCCATCTGCTGTCACTTGCCTGTGGTGAGTATCTGACGCTGACTGGCAGCTGCCCCGAGACTGCACAGCGTCTTAAACTGCCAGAAGTGTCCTAAAAGGACAGAGGGGCAGCGTGGCAGACCCTGCAGGTTCCCCGCGAGGAGCAAGCTGCCAGCCGATAGCAAAGCAGCGAAAGCGAAGGCAAAGGAGGAGAGAGGGACTCTCTGCATGGTTTCCAATCCTTTATTCCCAATTTGAGGGTTAGAAACAGCAGAGCACAGAAGAGTAAAAATTATACTTTACAGTCCTTTTTATATGGGGGCGGAGAAAGGCGGAGTAAAGGGTAACAACCAATAAGGAAAGGACAGAAGGGTGGTAACAGAGGGAATAAAACCAATGGGACAGACTCAGGGGAGGGTTCAATTTGAAACAACCTATGCGGGTGTTGGGTGCAACAGAACTTTCCAGAAGATATGAATAGTCAATGGCTAACATACATAAACATGATGGATTACATAACTTGGGGTGGGGAAAACAGACGCCAATAACAGAACTGCATGCAAACGAGATTCCTGGGGGATGATGGGAGTTTGTCACAAACTCACTCTAACGACGATGTTACGCTTCTGTGCCTTGGGCTCTGGACCACGAATTCTGTGTTTGAGTGTCTCTTCCTATGTACATAGCAACAAGTATTTTCAATATAAAGTAAAGACAGGAGTTTTTACAGCCAGATAGTTTATTAAAAGTGGAGATTTAGAGTCACTCACTGCTGTTTAACCCAGAAGTAAATGCTGGGCAAGAGCTGTTTCTCTGGTGGCATCAGCATTGGGCTTGACTGTGCAGATGCAGAGAGAAGAGCAGGAGACACTGGTAATGTGGAAACATCCAGAAAGGGTGGGAGTACTGTCACAAGCTAATCCATGAGCAAGTTTAACAAATTAGGAACTCAACAGATTCACAGAAGCAGCCTTTTCATAATTATATGTATCACTGGAGGAAGTGTGTCCTAAGAAGGGAGCTGTTGTTGTCCGGTCAGTTTAAAATCCACCCATCCAAAGACCCCATCCCCAACAGCTGCCCAAACCAGGCACGAAGAGTTTAAGAGAAGAAATTCGCCATTTAAGACACTCCTGCGAAAATTTCCCCAGGCTCCAATTATTTTTATCTCAGTGTTCTGAGCACAGTTTCTCAGTTTCTCAGTAGCTTTTCCTTCCTTGACTCAGTCTTTGGCTGCCTGACCTTGCCTCCTGTTCTGCCATCCGTGGTGTCCTGGGGCAAGGAGATCCCCTGCTAACTGGCTGTGGTGTGAAGCCACAGGACAGAGAACTTCTGAAGTCCAGAACTGCTGTAATTCCCACTGCATGTGGGTCAGGTCATGCCAAATAAAAAGAAATTAAAGATAAAAGAGATGCCATCGTGGCTTTCTCTTGACAAAACCATGTTCTTCATTTCCCATCCCTACAGAACAGATAGGGTGAAATGTAGTCACAGAATCATTTGGGTTAGAAAATACCTCTAAAACCATCAAGTCCAAAGATGCCTCCAGCCCTGCCAAGGCCAGCACTAACCCATGTCCCCAGGAGCTACATCCATACAGCTGCTAATCCCTCCAGAGATGGGAACTCCACCACTGTCCTGGGCAGCTTCAGGCAGGTCCAAACATGGCTGGACAACCCTTTGTGTGATGAAATTTTTCCCAAATATTCTACCTAAACCTCCCCTGGTGTATCTTGAGGCCATTTTCTCTTGGGATGTTTCAACTAATTGTTGAATTCTAGCAGTGACCCTCACACCAGGTAGCTGGGAGGATATTTTGCGGTGCATTTGGACAATGTTGCTATTTTTTATATTTTCTTTGGAGAACTGAGCAACATCTTCCTCATCCTGAGCTCTCGTTGGTCTTCTCTTCTCAGCATTATTTTGTGCCTACTCCGGAGCAGCTCTTGCTAATGCCCTCTCTGTGGTAAGTGTGGGGGTTTGTGTTTTACTTGGGGTTTTTTATTTATTTGTTTTAACTGTATTTTGATTTGTTCAGGTATAATGTTAAGGAAATGCCTCAAAATTCTCCATGTCAGCTTTGACAACACTGAAATGAGAATGCTGCAGCCAGCTGGCAGGTCTTGTACAAACTCTGTGTCAGCTGAACTGTGCCCCTCAAGACTTCATATCTGATAATAAGATTTCAAAGATCTTTGGAGCATATTATCCACAACAGGGGTGTGCACGTATACGTGAGTTACAGCAACAGCATATGGTTTGAGATTAAATACTTAGTTGAACATTGTCTTTCAGCAATTCCAAATGATCAAAATTTTCATTTTCTTCTTTCAAAGTCTTTCTTCAACCCTGCCCACAGATATTATTGAAGTTTGGACTGGGTATGAGAACTAAAATGAGGGAGAGACTCTTCTCTTAAGGACAAAGTTATTATATTTGGACAAATCAAGAAAGGAGTGAAGACAGAAATGCCAGGCTTTGTTTCTTCTTTAAGATCTGAGAGATTAAAGCAAAACCATATTTTAATTAAATTGATTTACTAACTTAAAAGAAAAAAAGGATTAGAACTAGCAGCTCCATGCACTAAATGTTTTCATCTGGCATCCTCTCAGTACCGTGTAGGTCCCTGCATATGGGCTGCTTTAAGCATACCTGCTTTTGGGAGGCATCAGGAAGAAGGAAATCCACTTTTTATCCCTGTGATCTTGCTTCTGGCAGACTTCAATTCAGGTCAAGAGGTGGGGGAACAGAGAGGGCTGAGGGTTGGGTGTGATGCCAGTGACATATAGTCATTGGGCAGAGTGAATATGCATGAATAATACTCCCAATACATGACAGTTTACAGAGCAGAGAGGGTAGAATTTGGCTCCTTTATTAGAGAATTCAAGTGTCTACATGTGAGTTGGGTGTCTTGGCTTTCACTGCAGTCATCAGAGCTCTGAAGCCTGGTTCAGCTGCTTCAGTGTTGGTGCCAGGTTCCATTCAGCACCAAAACTAAAGCAGCTCCTCTGACAGGACTGAGGTCTGCAGTGTCAGGTGCTTTGTGCAGCCCCGCACACTCCAAGTGAACTACAGACCTCCGTGTGGGCAGCTCAACCAACATTTGGTAGCCACTGTGCCTTCAGGGAAAACACGGACCCTCCCAGCTTCCCAAATGCAAGAATTCAGCCACGAGCAGACATAAAGCAAAAAGCAAAGAGACCAAAGTGCACCCCTGTGTCTGTTCTGTCCCCTCCCAGCTCGGGCTGCCAGTCTGCACCTGGCCTTTCTGCCTCTCCGCGCTCCTCTTCCTGCTGATAAACTCGGGAAACCCGGCCATCTACAAAATGCCCCTCTGCAAAGTCACCCACCCAGAAGCCAACCGGATCTACTACCTGAGGATGAAGAGAAGGGCCTCGGAGAGCAGGAGGGAGGAGCAGAAGCGAAAGGAGCAGAAACCCTCTGACAGCTCAGTAATAAACACCGGGGTCACCCCGCTGTGCACCCCCAAGAGCCGCCACGCTCACTGATTTCAGGCACACACAGCTGTGCGGTTTGGGGGCAGCTTTCCAAATGTCACCCAGGCACGGCACAGCCACAAACACCACTTTTGCCAGCAGTCTGCAGGCTGGGGATTCAGCATTCCGCACTGGAGAGATTACAGTTTGCCCTTGAGCTGAGCTTTCCAAAAAGCACTCAGGTAACATAATAACAGCTGCCTTATCAATCCACTGGGTGTTAACTTGAAAGTCACCTCTTATCAATAATAATTATAAGAATAGGCAGAAGAACATTAAAGCTGACAAGAGGCTGCATTTAATTTCAGAGGTGTAATTTAACAAAATAAATATGCTGAGAAGGCATTGGTGTCTAATAATAATAAATAATGTAAGAATCAAGTCAAGAGCTGCACTTCAAATTAAGAACATGTATATTTGAAAGTGAAATAAACAGACTGTTCTCTTCCTTTTTTGTGTGCCATCAATGTCGAACCCTTTTAATACCTTAACAGCTACAACACACAGGTAAATATTCTTACAGAGCACATCCTGTAGCACTTTCGGTGCCATCTCCTGGCTCCTCATTAAGTGCCAAGGCAATGAATACATATGCTTTAATCAGACTAGAAGAGTGACTAGCTAGCAATGATGAAACATTCTTCTTTTCCTTGAATAATTTTCTGTCTTACAAATAGAAGATCACTCTCTCCTGCTGATTACAGGATAGCAAGTCTGAATCCCTACACACATCCAGTGGCAAAGAGGAAAACTTCATGTAAAGAATGGGATAAAGGTTTACTGCTGGTGGCAGTTTTTTCTCTCCCTTTCCTAGAGAAGCAGATCCTTTCCATTAAACCATGAGAAATTAACAAGAGAAAGGTTCCCACTGCCACTTTATGCCTCCTCCAAGTCCTTACAACAGGGAAGTTCCAACTCCCTTAAGGAGGATTTTCTCATGAACCTTTACCAAAACCTCTGCCAAGGAAGCCTGACAGAAAGGCTTCTTCATTCTAAAGCTGTTTTATGTAGTCAGTTTAAAATCACAGACCCAAAGGATGCGAAGATTTAAAATCCAAAGAGACTGTGCAACCACAAACACTCAGACCAGACACTGTCCTCTCTGCCTCGTGATGTAGGGCTGTCTTGCAGATCCATGTGAGCATTTTTGAGCAGGTGGGATCCCAGCTCCAAACCCCACCTTTTTAAAAGGTGAGCCTGTGTCCTGCTCATGGAATTATTTCTGCCTTTATCACCAAAAATCCAGCAGCACCAGCACCTGCCTGCCCCTCTAAATGTCCCCTATGAGCAGCACCCAAGACTGGATTCATCCTGGGAGACAAAATCATGGTGTTGTTTATGTTCAGATGTTCTTTTAAACAGGTGAGGCCATTCCAGGAACTCTGGTAAAATTTAGGTCCTACTTCCGCCCCTCTCTGCCAAGACATTCTTTGAGCCATGATTTTAGCAAACCAGTGCTAGCACCAAAACAGTCTGCCATGGTCACTACAAACTGCAAGATCAGGGACATCCCCCTGTTGCAGTTGCTGCAGAGAGACGAAGAGAGGCAGAATAATACAAGAGGTGATACACAACTGTCCGAAGACCTTCCCTCTACAGCAGTAAATGAAATATGAAGCACACAGAAACCAGGACAGCCTATTCATACACAGTTTAATTTAGCTCATCCACAGTCCAGTGTTAGAGAAATATTTGAATAGAAGCGTCATGGGTTAGCACAGCTTGAAGTTTTAGTTAAGGAAAAAAAAATTACTCCACCAGCCAAGGAAGTGATGTTTGTTGCAAAGGGCTGTTGTAACTTCCTCCAGAACTTGATAGAACCAATCAGTCGAGTGATTTGAACGTTGGCAGCTCTATTAAGCCACTTAGAAACTAGTTGCGCCTCTGTAAAGATATCATTTAAAGACAGACATGGCAGAAATCTCTCTCTTGCTTTCCCGGTGTTGACACAGGTAACGGAGGGCTCGCTCAGCCCGGTGGGGCCTGGCTGGGCCCTGCCTGTGCGAACCTGCAGGGCCGGGCAGGGACATGGCCCTGCTCCGTCTCGGCCTGATGGGGACCGAGGGCCCCTCTCAGCTCGGCTTAGCAAGATCCTAGCCACTCCTAATCCGTGCTGGCCAGGCCTGGCCCCCTCGGCCCTGCAGGACCAGGCCAGGGCCCGCAGCCAAGATGCTCCCTCCCCCTCTCCGCTCTGGCCTTCAAGA
>VYZQ01048553.1:170371-186338 GCA_013400655.1 Mystacornis crossleyi | reverse complement strand
TTTTTTTTTATCAGACAGAAGGTGATTTTAATTCGCTCCCCATAAATGCATCTCTCTCCCGGGGGTTACACGGGTCTGGCTCATTGCATTTGTTCTCTGTCAAAGTGTGATATCTTGGGATGGATTCTGCAGGCTTAAAATAGAAATGTTCCTGCTTGCTGCTGATGATGTATCATTGGGTAATCATTAAATAAATTCAGTGTTTTACTGCATTAACAAAAACACATGATTGTTTAACAGAGTATATTACAGAAGATGGAGGCTTTAATGGTCTCTATGGATTTTTAGTTTGTGAGAGTACATTATGAAGCTGTCTTGGTAGGGTGCTGTTTTCATATGTGAAAGAAGTTACTGGCGTTATACATCATTTTTATATCTTGTTGCTAGGCAACATATCATAGTGCAGTTATTGCAAAGGTGTCTGCTTCCTCGTTAAAAATCTTCATGTTGCTCCTTAATTCTGCAAAATTAGCCCTGTTCTTGATCCTGTCCTGCTTCCTCAGATATCTTTTGATTGAGGTTTTATCTGTTAAGTTTTGGAGAAATATAACAGATCTTTTATTACCTGAATTTTGGGTTGAAGCCTAAAGCATTAGTGCTGATCTTTAATTTCCCCCTTCACTGCAGTTTGTTTTCATGCAGGGAGCTGTGCATTTCCATTCACTTGGGATTCAAAATCAGAGAAGTAATTTGAATGGTGGTGTATTTAAGATATGTCCTATGACAGCTAGGGTTAAAAAACAGCAACAACAAAATATAGGGACTACTTAGGGTGTTCTGGGAAACTTACAAAATTCGCTTTCAAACTCATTTCTTCTGCTCTTCAACACAATCTGCAGTTCCTGCTTCAGCATAGTGTTGTTGCAAACTCCTAGTATATTAGTATTTTCAAATCTAGGGACATTTTTGCCTCAGCTTGGGTCAGGTTGTGCAAGATTTGGGGCTTTACAGGACTGAGCTGACTTCATCACCTCACTTCATTCTCGCCTGGAGAAGGCAAATCTATTTCAGAAAAATGCAGCTGGTAATAACAGACAGTATCACTCACAAATATCTTCCACACAACAAAATAACTTTTTTTTTTTTCCTGAGTGCTAGCATTTATTCCCTTCATTACCACTTCTCCCAATCTTCTTTGACTTGGAGAGCTGTCTGCTGGGGCTGTATGTGCTCCCCAGGCACAGGGGTGGCTCTGGCATGTGTACCCCCCCAGATGCTTTTGCAGGCTCACGTGGATCCACGGCACATGAGGGGGCTGCCAGCACTAGGCAAGGGGGAACTGGGGGCTTCCACAGACCTCAGCGTGCAGCAAATGGCTCTTCATTATCCTCATCCCCCATACCTTTGTTACTAGTGTATTATAATTCCTTTCATTAACCAAACTTAAAGCACTGGCAGTTAGTATACCTACTGTTCAGTTTGGGGCAAATGGTACTATTATAATATCTGGTTTTAATTAAGCTGTTCTGGATAAAAGCTGACATGCTAAAAGCTTTTTTAAATGCTGTTCCTTGGTACACACCCACACAAAAACAACCAGTAAGTCAATGGGATTTTGTCTAACGTCTCCCTTGGAAGATATAATTTGGGGTGTGGTATCAGAGCAGTTATTTCTAAAGGCATGTGCACCACAGGCGGGGAGGAGTGAGAGGACATGAAAGTTCATTCTCTTATTCTTTTTAAGCTGCAGAAGAGTTAAAAATAGATATAAGACTTAAGCTCTAAAGCCTACTTATTTAAGGAGAAATGTGCAAGTAATTAATTCATAATGGGACTAATTTCACAATTCTGTGAAATTTTAATAGATAAAATTGCAAATGAAAGAAAGGAAATTGCAAAGGCCAAAATATTTAGCTTCATGATCAATCAATGTACTTTACTAAAAAATATCTGCAAATACTTTTACAGTGTTTAAAGCTGATAGTTGCCTCTTCACTCTGGAACAACTGCCTACCTGCAAATTTCACCCTGGAAACACACTGGACTGTTTCTGAATAACCACATGGCTCCATTTGCACCCTACCTACTTTCCTGTAACTTGCAAGGAAAGGGATAGGGTGGACACTACTCTTCCATTGCTTATAACCACACAATTTACCTTTAATGTTTGGTTGGATTGTACAACAGCTTTAACTCTGTTCCTCCAACATAATTAGTGAGAACATCAGTGTTGTTTTCCTACTAACAATTCTTTTGCTCTGCACCCCTCCCTGGCTGATCCTGCTAGAAAGGAATGATGAATATCCAACCTGACCATCTTGGTCTAATTCCTTTCCTCCCCCATCTCCCATTAATTTGAGGAGACATTGTTAAAATGGATGCAACTCAGTGTAGTCTAAGAAGTGTTGTCAGTGTCCAGAGGAACCTTCCTTGCATTACAGAGAAGAAAGGAGTTTGGGGAATCAGCGTCATTTTTAGTATCTGTTTATGCATAAAGTCATATTTTGTTTGGGCAGTTTTACCAGTTGATCTCTTGTTAACTCCTTTGGTCCATATAGAAATCCCTGCAAAAGCAATTGCATCCCCTTATGACCAGTGAACTCAGTTGTCAGTCAGAATCACATTAACTGGGTGATTGTTTTATTCATGGGAAATTTCTAACGTAGGTAGCTGCCTTGGCTCAGTTAATCACTTGTCTTTTCTCTGTGCAAAAGACAGAGGAAAATTCTCTCTTAACCCATATTCAGATGAAAGAATTAACCAAGACAGTACCGCACGAAAACAAGAGTAAGTGTGTGAGCACTGAGAAAGCTGTTACCTCTCACCCAACAACTCCAGAGCAAAATGGAAGACGCTCCAGAACAAAACAAGTGGTGCAGCTCCAGCTCACACACCACATCATGCCCCATACCTATCTCGTACATTATTTCACTGTTTATAAAAAATTCAGCTCTGGTTTCCAGTGGCACTGTAGTTCCATGAGTTTCCATTGCTTCAGAAAGGCTGTCCTTGCCGAGCGGAAGGCCACATGTGCAGCAGGATTGGCTCGTCTTCCACACACAACAGTATCTCCCCTCATGTTCACATGCAGGTTGCCAGCTCAGGAGGTGAAGTGACAGCCTCCCTCTTGGATTCAAGTGGCAGACAGGAAACTGCACACTGCCCTGTCCAGGGACACACTGCTCGCTCCAGGACTGTTCAGGTGATGGCATGCCACCTAGCCCTGTGCCTTTACACTCGTGAAACACTTCATCTGGGGTCTGGAGAACAAGGGGTTTTTTCTGTATTATTGTCAAGTAGACAATGCTTATTTCTGGCTGCCACCAACTGGCTTGGTCTGTAAAATCCCCTACCCCAGCAACTCGGCTTTTCAGGGCTCTGGATTAAAAAATAGCTGTGACCAGGAAGAGGCATGTTATCAACCTCTGTTTGCTATGCACTTCATTTAAAAACCCTTGATGTTTTACTTTAATAAATTCTCTACTTCCCCTCTGATTCTCTGGATGCCTGTAATTCTTAGAAAACTCAAATAAACAGGATCAAGACAATTTTGTTCGTCCAAGGTGATGAATCTGCCAGCCCTTTCTGTTGCCTTTCTGTGACTCTTAGTCTCCCAGGACTAGGGCCAAATTTGACACCTGGTGCCAGCCAGTACCTGGTAGTCCAAGGTTTTTTGGCTAACACTCTTAAAAGCATGTTAGTGCCAGAATCCTCTACACAGCTGATTGTAAGAATTGTATGGACTGGTTTGCTTCACAACAGCTCTCTGATCATCTCAGTCGTGATACATCTTTCTTGTTGGAGCCCAACAGCAGTGTCTCACCATCTTATGTCACCATAAGTGGTCTTGCCATTTCCATTTCAGTCCGAGTTACCAGGAAAAAAATAATAAACCAATCCAGAAGGAATGCTGAGCCAATCTGCATCTTCAACCATGGGACACTTTTTCTGACATCTACTTACCTATATTGTCAAACATTCATGTCTTGGCCCTTGCTCGTCTTCCGCCAACTTAGTTACCATCTCTTGGTTACTAAGAGGTGAGTGATGACTTTGATAAGCCCGCTTGTTAAATGTGCTGTGATACTTCGAGGGGAAAAAAAGAAAATGGCAAGCATGCCTAGTAGCACTTGGACTTTCAAAATACTGTTACACAATCTTTGTGTGCTGAAGTCTTTTCAGTAGTCAAAATTAAGTCACTGTTTCCTTGTATTACTTCCTCTGTCTGAATCCGTCTTGAATTTCATCTCATGTGTGGATTACCAGTGCTTTGGGGCAGGAACTGCTCTTTCAGTGTCTTTGTGGGGCACTTTGCTGAATGGGTCCAGACCAGGACTCTAGAAAAAAACTACATGTTCACACATATCATTCACAATTATCATGCAGATTCACAATCCAAAGGGAGATTATTTGTAGGGGCCTTGTGTTCCTAGCTGAGAGGGACCCTTCCTCTTAGCATTTCAACATGGTTTGCAACAGCCTGAAAGGACCCTTTCCTGGAGAATGGGGGAGAGATCCAGGACCTGATCATTTGCCCATCCACTGCCTCATCCTTTGAAAGACAAAGTTCAGCCTCACCTGAAATTGTCTCCTAAGTTCAAAATATTCCGAGACATCCCAAATCTTGGGTTCCTTTGCCAATAATTATGTATCTGTAGCTTTACTTGTCATGAGGCATTTGTCCCAAAGGGGCCTCCACACCATAACTAGGCCATTCGAGATGGCTAGTCCAATTTCAGTATGGAGTTCCACTCATGCTCTTGCTATGTCTTGTTAAGAAGTGAATCTGTTAAACTTGTGTATCTGAAGGAAAAAAATTATAATCACTTCACTGCCCTGTAGCATTCACTCTTCTGAGAGCTTTCAATAAAGACCTGACACAATGTGAGTTCAACACCGGAAATGGGTTTAGCTTATGTCATGACCTGCAGATAATTTTGGAGACTTCTGCAGATTTCACATCCATCTCCAGCTCCATCAGTTCAGCTTTCTACTTGTTTTCTTCCCCAAATCTCAGTGCATTCTTAACAAAGTAAGGTGGTGATATGTCATTTAACATGTGTAGGACTGACCCTTTTAAGTGATCCTCCAAAATTGCTCAGATGTCCAGCTGAAAGGGTTAGAAGCCAATTTATTCCTTTGCAGACTTGTCCAGGTAGATTTTGTACTGTATTGCCATTTCCCGTGAGTATCCTCCAGAGGATGCTCTTTAGGCTTTGGGAGCCCTTTGTCTCTGTTTGCTGAGGTATCTCTTCAACTCCCCAGTTCCAGTTAGCAAATCAGAGTGCTGATCAACTTGTACCCCTGCTGCTCTTTGGGTAAGATTTCTCTTCCTGCATCTGTATTTAAAATGCAGTTGTTCGTTACCAAGAAACCTTGGTCACTGTGGACCAGCACTAGGAAGAGAGGAGCAGCTTCCTCAACACTAACTCTGGTTTTCCATGAGTTTTCCACACAGACTCAATGACCCACGTCCCCTGACTGCTGTCTCTGCTGACTTGGAGTCCAGTGCTCTGACCTACCTCACTGTTGAGGTACCAAGTGGCAAATGCCCGCCCTATCAGAACCTTGCTCCAGAAAGGGTCTAGATGGTGGTGGTGCACCTGGGGCCACCTCAGGTCTTGTCACTGTAGAGGAAGCCAGTGACGCCTGCACTGGAAACTTGTCTCTAGAGCAAAATCTGTGTGGAAACCCCTCTTCAAAACCCAGAGTTAACGTCAGGTAAGTTACCTTTTTTCCCCCTCAATCTGTAATTAGACATCCCAATTATGCAGTTTAATCTAATTAAAGTAATGATGCAATTATACAATAATTGATACATAATCGGCATGCAAAAACCTGTGTAAGTATTATTTAACCAACAGAGCAAATTCTAGATGAACCTTTTCAGTCTCTTCAAAGTATATCATTTTAGCGATCAGCTTGGAGAAGGGATTTTGCCTACTCAAGCATTTATAAATCCTTACTGCCACTAGTAAAATTACTTTTTCTTACTATTTATGGGCATTTAGCTTCCATTGACTTCAATGGGAGTTGTCTCTGAGAGCCCACAGACAGAAGCAGAGCTTAGATCCTCCAAAAAACTCACCACAAGTATCTCATCCAAAGATGGCAAAGTGCTGTGAAGTCATTTCATGAATGCCTAATACTGAATTGCCTGCTGCTAGAGATGATAAAAAAATAAAATAAATCTTATTGTAGATTGCAAGAGAAGATAGCTCTATGGTACCTGTACTGGTACTTTCTCAACAAATGTTACCACTTAAGATAATTTTTTTTAATTAACTGCAAATTGCTTTCTCATTATCCAAAATAAATGTGCAAAATGTGCATATTACATATGCACCACACTTGCAGATGTATAAACTAAGCCTTAGCTGTGTATCTACCCAAAGTCTCATGCAGCAGAATGAATGTGAACAGGGATGCAGGAAGTCCTGGCTCTAATGGTATGCACAAGGATCTGGTTTTTCTGTATTGACTAATTTTTCTGAGAAAGATAAAATGAGAAGTGTGTGTTTCATTGTATGAGGATGTTAGCTGTATCTGCAATAGCCAAAGACCCACATTCTGAAATCAGAGACCTGGGGGCTTGTCTGATAAAAAATGGGATTTCTTCTCATCCTTGGATAGTACTTTCTTTAGCCTACTCCCCATCACCTTTCTGTTGTGCAGTCAACTGTGCACTCTATATGGCTTTTTCCTACCCATGATGTGGCTGAATGTCAGTAATATTTTACCCTTGTTTTGGAAAGTACTGTGGAATCAAACATGTCTACATTTATATAATACTCTATAAGTAATCCAGCATGCCTGGATGTATGAAGAAATGAGAATGGCCTGTCCCTTTCCTTGTCTCTGTTGCATAACTCATGCTTTAAACCAGGTACATTGTATTGAGAGATGTTATAAAGTGAGTTTATTCAAAATACCTCAGTGTCTGTGTCAGCAGTACTATTTACAAGCAGGGCAATTTTAGAGGAAAATGTGAATGTTCCCTGACAAGCAGTCACTTCGGCTTTTGTTGTTGTTGTTGTTTGTTTGCACAATTTGCTGCTAAGGATCTAGTTTTAAGTGTTATTACCCATGTGTGTGGAAGTATAATTTTGATTTGATCCATATTCTCTTCAATGCCAAAATTGCTGAGAAAAGCTTTTTAAATTTGATTTCAATTCAAATATGATGGGTTTACTGTAATTTTTTAATTGTCAGTATTCATATTGGTAGCATAAGTGTTTAATCCTTTTCATGATGGACACTGAAAATATGTTTTAAAAAAAAGCCTGCAACTGAATAATTGTTCATTCCTGGTGATAAAAACTCGGTTCTATATATGAAGTCACTGTGAGCCTGCATATATGGCCCACAGTTTTCAAGCCTAAGAAGTCACAGGTGCTTAGGTGATCCTCTGGTCACTGGTAAGGGTCACATAGGGAGCATTTTTGTCTTCCAGCATTTTTCTTCCTCCCACTTGGTGGTTTCAAGTGGAATGTAAGAGGACAGACTTGGCTGGGCAATGTATAAAGAAAGTTTCCAGTGCATACTGAGTCGCAGTTCTTTGACCTAAAGGATGCTGTTATTTCAAAGACAGAAGAAAAATAAGCCTTTCCCATGCCTTTCTTGAGTGAAATTCTCTTGTTGTAGGGATACAGAACATCAGTAGGTCCATCATAAAAGACCGCCCAAGGAAGTGGTTGAGTCACCATCCCTGGAGATATTTAAGAGATGTGTAGATGTGGTACCTGGGGACATGGTTTGTTGGTGGACTTGGCAGTGCTGGATTAATAGTTGGACTTGATGATCTCAGAGGTCTTTTCCAACCTAAAAAATTCTATGATTCAGTAACAGACATCTGGAGATGGGAAGAAAGCAAGGTAAATGCAGCTAAAAGGCATGAAAAAATTCAGCACTCATACTACTGCACAAAACCTCCCAGAACTCCAGCATATTTATATTCCATGGAAAAACTTCATAGAAAAATCTATTGTCCAGTTATTTCACAGCTCTGTTTACATCTATTGCTAAGAGAAGTCTCATCAGGGTAAATCTCAGGCAACATTATCATGCTAGTTTTTCACCAGTCTTTATTTTTTTAGCGGCAAGCTCACCTGTATTTGTTGTAGGAACTTGTGTCTGAATTTGCCAACAGTTTGGTGATTCTGATAGGCCAGGGGCTGCTGTCTTTGGTCAAGATACAGTAACTACAAAAGTACAGCTGATCTCTTATTGCTGAGCGTGATTTAAAGGAAAATCTTTGAAAGAAGTATAACTGCCTGAATTACTACTCTTTTATATGTTTTTAAATGAGAATATAAAGGCCAAGGGCATTTTTTCCTATTTAATACTATTAAATCCATCATTAAATCTCTCACTGAACACTGGGTGAATTTAATGGTGCCCTCAAGTGCCGATGCTGATGCTTGACTGTGTTAATATTGTTGTATATACAGATACAATAAATAACACTTAGCTAAGGTAGTGTTAGCAGCCTTATTGGGTATATCAATACAAATAGCTGCACTAATGAGATTAAGCATCAGAAACCAACGGCAATGTGAATCTAGGCACTGAGGCTAAAATATGGATAGGCATTCAACACACTGGACCTATCAATAAAACTGAACAGACCCTACTAAAACCTTTACTGCTAGCTGGCATTAAAGGATTAATTTGAAAGTACAGTTTTTATCTTTTCTCATCTCACTTTATCACATGCTCTGTCTTAAAACTTCTGTCTGTCTGGAGCACAGGTATTATGAGTGCTTCTGTTTGCTGAACAATCTGCAAAACCCTTGGCAGGTCACGCCACTTTGCCTTGCTGTAACACAAGTTCCCTTCGGTTGATGTAATTCAGCACTGGGAATGGGCCAGGTTTGTACCACTGGTATTTTTTATGTGTGGTAGTGTGAACACAGAGTTGCATCAGTTGAGTCACCTCTAGATCACTCTTTCTTCTCTCCACATACATACTTCGGATGCAGTTGCTTGGCCCATGCAGATTATTTTAAGCCACCATGATTGCAGGATCCCCAAACGTTCATTATTACAGTACTCTTGTACCAGTACAGAAATCTCCAACTGACTGCATTTCATTTTGAGAGTATTTCCAATTTATGGTTTTATTGCTAGTAGGGGAAAAAAAGCTTTATGTTGTGATACTTCTTCTGATGGGCTTCTATGTATGCTAAAGCTTTGAAAGATACATCCACTGCTTTGTTTTATTAAGAAACTCTTTCAAAGTGAAAAAGAACTGACCTAAAGGACAAATTTTAACCAACAGGGGCAAAAACCTTGCTTGGGTAGAGAAGTCCCTGAAGGCTTAATATCCCTGGAGGATATTAATTGCTACATAGACATTATCTGGACCTTCTCATTTCAATGAATTGGAGTTTGATGCTTCTCATAAAGAGAAATCAAAAGAAATAAATGTTTGCTGCCATGAAACAACCTTTTGTGACTTTTAGTATTTTAAATTTCCAATGCT
Source organism: Mystacornis crossleyi (assembly GCA_013400655.1). NCBI lineage: Eukaryota > Metazoa > Chordata > Aves > Passeriformes > Timaliidae > Mystacornis > Mystacornis crossleyi. The sequence continues at coordinate 176,914 of VYZQ01048553.1, read as the reverse complement.
AAGGCAGTTATTTCTGATTCCCTGCACTCTAAAAAATAGTTAACTTAATTAAATAGTGATATAGGTATGTCCTGTTTCCTTTTTCTTTATGTATTACTTTAATTTTTCCACATGAATTCTATGAGGTTAAAAAAAAGAAAACAGATACATCCTCGTTTTTGAAATGTCAGCAAAGGAATGTTAATTATATTGTAAAGTGGATAAGTAAATCATGTGTAGTTAAGTACTCAAAAATAAACAAGCATTTGTAACCATCTTATTTCCGTGCATACCTCTATCATGATGTAGCCTATAATTTCATAATCACCTACTGTTTGCTGGCAAACATATTGAGGAATTTTTTAGAGAGTTGTAAAAACTTTTGCTAGCATCATTTTTCATATCATTCTAGCTGTAAAACCAAGCTGTCTTTGTGCTGAGAGTCTGGTACGGCATCGGCAGAGAATACCTAGAAATGGTGAGGCAGCGTGACACGCTGTTCCACACAGGCTTTCTGTGCCCCATGCAGGGCCTTCAGCAGTTCAAGCTTAGTTGTTTCATAACCAGTCTACTTAAAAACTGTTTCAAAGATCTGTTCATTTTGCTTTTCTAATCATGTAATGTGACTTTAACCAATTTAGATAAATCTAAATGTATTTGGTTTTAGTTAAAATGGTTTAACTTTAAATGGCCATTCTTTTAAATAGATGCAAATTTCTTACGCAATGCCTACAATAATGCATAAGATACTGGTGTTAATCTACTTTTCAATAAAATAAATGGTGTAATGGATGAAGCCAGAACATGCTTTCAGAGTATTTAAGTCTGCAGTGTATATTTTCATACCTTGTAGGGATTTTCCAGCTGGAGTCACAGATTGCCACTGTCACAGTGCCATTTATGTTGAGACAGGGGTTTTCTTAAGGGGCTTTCTGACTCAAGATTCTTTCAACCTTAGTTTCAAGTTTATAAGTTTTAACTCATAATAATATTATGGTACTTGCAGAGATTACAGGGGTGCTGGGATGGATTCAGGTTTTCAGACTGCCTTGCAAATGAAAGCCAGTGCGTAGAATAAGCACGAAATACTGTTTCAGGGCTTAAAACAGACAGAGCTTGAGACAATAATAGCTTTGAGGACCACACTTAATATAAACACGAGACAAATGTAAATTGTACAGCTACAGAATGGTCTCCTTCGCTGCTCCATGGCTGTGTTTGCAGCTAGAGAAAAGCACACACACAAAATGAGTCTTAACAAGAAATGCCAGATTGCCTAGGGATATCTGAGGCAAACAAAGGGGCTCTGCCTGCTTCTGACAGCATCCCAAAGGCCACCCCATGTGTAGCAGGGAGAAATGGTAAGTGCTGTTTCGTGCCCATGGCCCTGGCTTCTGAAAACAGGATGGTGAGCAGAGTTCCCGGCCAGGCGGGCTCCGCGCTTGTGCGCAGTGCCCTCGCAAGGACTCCCGACGCATGTGCTGCTGGCAAGCCTAACATTTTCCCTCAGAGCAACAAGGGACTGGCCTCCAGCCCTCTCCCCACTCTTCCAAAGGATGGTCCAGATCTTAGGTCCACTGATGTGCCCCATGCTATCTTTCTGCTGACCACAGCAAGAGTGTCAGGCAAATGCTTCCATTGCGTTTATCCCTGCACTTAAATCCCCAAGGTTTATTGTGGTGCATCAGGAGCTTATGAAATCAAAAGCAGCAGAGGACAGCTATGGTAACTGATACATAGGAAAATAAGAAACTTCTGTTTCTGTATTTTCTAAAGCACAATGGGACATCCCTTTATCACAGTCACTCCTTTTGTGGTCAGTACCTAACATTCACGTGTGAATACAAATGGTTCACGTGTTTTCTTGACTTACAAAGTATGTATTGATAGCCATAAATGCTGAGGATTTTGACGGACAGAAAAATAAACAACAAGAAAATTCCACTTCACTACATTTTAGGTGTGAATCTGCATCACCCAGAATGACTAGTGCTCTGACCTGTGTGACAAGCCAGATAACTTCAGCTACTCTCCTCTGTCTTGAGCCTATTATCTAGTATTTGGCTGAAGCATATAATATAGAAAAACATCCTTTATCTTAGGATTTGAAGAGATGAAGATAGACATTTCTGTAGCACTGCATCCCAGCAGTGAACCACCAGCTCATGAGAAGTTGTTCTTTTTTTCCTAACTTCACTTTGCCTATTTGTTCTTCTCTCCGTTGGCTCATGACACAAGAAGTATGTGTATTGTATCACTAATGAAGTTAGTGATTTTTGTCTTTTTCTATTATTGTGAACTGGCAACAGTTTCCACTGATTTTTTTAAGTCATCTCTTGCGAATCCTATTGAAGGTGTTGAGTAGAGGTTCTGCCTTTCCTTGGGACACTTGACAGTTAGCTACAAATAGGTTTTCTAGAAGTCACGTTACAGGGGATTTTCCCTCATGAAGTTGCTTACGCAAATCCAGCAGAGTGGCTCTTAGTGTAACAGAGCTGATTTCATCTGTGATCTTTTCTATGTTCCTTTTTTTTTTTCACTTGCTCAGAATTCCCAGCATTTCTGAAGAAATGGGTTCAAGGAAACAAGCTATTACACCATTGGCATAACCAGTTCTATTGTGCTACCATATTCAAATGCACCCTGATGGATCGAGCTCTTTGGGCAAGAGTATGAGATGTGGGATATTTGTTTTCAGTTTCTTGTCCTCTGAAGATCCCTAAGCCCTTTCTGGGTCCAGTGTCCCAGTCTATGGTATTCTTCATTTCTGGACATGAAACTGTCTGTGTTTAACTCTGTACACCTCTGTACTCTCAGCTGAACTGGTATCTGTTGGCTTCAGACATCGCATTGTGCCACTGTGCTACTTCTAGAATACAAACCAGCAAGATTTAACATCTTTCTGTCAATTCAGATCTAGGAGGCACACGATGTAACCTTGAGAACAGATGGCTGAATTCACATACACTGAAGCACACGGTGCTACACTGATTTCTTAATCTCATTCAGAATAAATGACTTGTATATGAACAGATTCCCCAAGTTGTCAGAGCACCATAAACAAAATTGTTTGCTAATTGCAGTCAGCCGCATCCATGCAAGGTTGTCCAGGAAGGATTTACAGGCAGCTTTGCCTTGCAGAACCTCTTTGTTTTATGACAGGGAAAAGGGAAGGAGAGTCTCTGTCTTGATACTCAGCTCTTCAGTCTGAGGCTCCAGCCTGGTGTACTTTTCACCTGTAAATTGAACACATTTAATTTAATTGCATTTAGAAACCACAAGTGGAAAACCTCTGTACTTTGAAACTGTACTTTATAGAGCTACATTTGACAGCGTTTTAACTTCTAATACTTTAATTCTGACTTTTTTCTTTTTATGGATTTTTCTTACCTTCTCTGTCATCTTTTCACACTGACCAAGTTTGTTGTAGTAGCACAGAACAGAAGCTTCCTTGCTTCTTGTTATAGTTGGCAGCCTTCACAGGTATGTTAGCCAAAAGGCATTCTGGTAGCACTTTAAACTTTCACCCAGAGTACAAGGTATTTACTTCATGTAATGTCTGCCCATAACTTGTGCACAGAACACACAGGCATCACTGTGTTACCCCTAAGTTCATGAACGTTGACCTGCTCAATCAGCTGGCTGAACAAGCTGAGCTAGAAATACCAATTCATACCCACTGGTGAATCTCCACTGTGGATGCACAAAAGAGCTCTTTGAGTGAGCCCCAAGGTTTCCAGGAACCAAGTCAGTCTTTCTGGTGCCCCCAGTCCTCTTAAAATGCCTTCAAGGGTCTGAAACTGGAACTAAGAACAAATTAGACCAAATCAATGACCTGTTATTTCATCTTCCGACAAGGGAGTGATCCAGGACCACTAATGTATTTATCGCAAATCTTCCTGCCTCCCACAACATAAGAAAATGGAAAAATTCGTCTAGTTTCTAAAAAAAGTAGATTTTTTTTCCCCACAAAATTTGCTTCACTGGTCTCCTTGCATTTAGCAGTGTATTTTTGTCTGATTTAAAGGAGTGTTTATATTAGAACATTGCATGCATTTGTGGAAAAGATATTTCAGTATTGATAAATATTTATCGTGATGGTATTTTTGTCTTCTCCAAACCGCAGATGTTTTCCTTACTAAATGTGTCTGTTTTTCAACTTTGAGCATTTTTTTCTCTGCTTTTTTGTCTGTATTAATACAATCATCCATCAAAACTAGTGTAAGACCCTGACCAGTGTCCTGGTATTTTTTTTTTCAATAACCTTTGTTTTAGCTTCTTATAATGTTTCCAGAGCAATCCTGAGGCCACTACCATTGCCTAAGAATTAACATGCTTGTTATGGTCTCTGAAAATGTCAGCTATATGCACTTTTTTCATTATTATCTGAAATCATGCAGAGATCTGGACCTTGAAATATCCTAGGTCTTTTCCTTTCCCCTTTCTCCTCCCCCCACTCCCAAGAGGCAGCTATTCATCTTCATTAGCCACTTCTGTTAGCTTGCTGCCAAGTGAGACTAGAAAACTAGCTGCATCAGTCTTGCATGGCAATTCAGGAATTAGAATCCATAGTCCTTGGGTGCAGGAGGTTAATGCACTAATAAAGATTGCACCTTGATTAACCACATCATCTCAGCTTGCCCAAGCAAGGCTGGTTTTCAGACAGTTTGTTGTATCATATGGCTCAGTGCATTCATCTAGAAACATAGTGTCTTAGCTAAGAGGAGATATTCATCTTTGTGACTAAAGGAGAAATTTTATCCTTTTTTTTTCATTTCAGTGAAGAATATTTTCTAAAAATTAAAAAAATTGTCTAAATGCTGTTCTATGATTTACCTATAAAGGGACACCTTCCTTTCCTAATAAGGGGGCGCAGGGGGTTTTTCCTAAACTCTGATATGAGAGAGCATGACATGGGTTATATGCTAATTAACTTGTTTTTAGAATCAAACCACATTTCTTTTAGGTATCCATAACTTCTTCTAGACTTACAGGCTCATTTAGTCCCCCCAAAAATAAATAAAAATTTGCAAGCCTCTCTGTTAAATTATAATCATACAAATGAAGGACCTAAATAAGTCAGTTTGATAAGTAAGCAGCTGTAGCCTTCTTTCACATTTATCTGTCCTAGATTGCTGAACCTTGACTAAGTGTTGCAGGTTATTTTCAGGATGGTTCCACTAAAGCAGAGATAACATATTCCAAACAGAAACTTATTGCACTGGCATTTCTGATTTGCTGTAGAGTGAATTGATCCACAGATCACGTTGCAAATGCTCATGATTTGGAATGGTTTCGTTCTGTAGATACCAAATATCTAGAGATTTAATGCTAAAGACATTTCTTTAGTGCTGCAGCCTGCAAAATCTCTTACTTTCTCCCTTTTCATGGGCCTAATTTCTCTTTTTTCCTTTCCTTCTTCCCAGCTCAGAAGCATGCATGTACACACACACACACACACACTCACAAGTCCTGTTTCTATCAAGCAGTTTCTGCTGATGACCATGTGTGCATGTCTGAAGAACTAAGCACAGCAAAAATGACACAGTCACATGCTACACAATTACCTTTATTTCTTTGTTTAGAACAAAAAAAAGTATTCCTTGACAAGCACTTGCCCCTGGAGTGTCGTGTATCTATGGAAGTTATACCAGTGAAGCCTATTGAAAGGAATTCATATTACAGAAAGCAACAGAGCATTTGGAGAGTCTTGGGACTGGTGCCAAAGGGGAAATGTGGTAGAATGTGTTTGCAGCAGATTGCTAGGAAAAAAGTTACTTCTTGAAATCATTTTAGCAGGAGTAGGAGAGACAGAAGAAGTGCTGACTGAGGTTCAGTGCTGAACTGGCACGCAGCTCAGCGTCCTTACTGCAATTTCAGCACCATGATAGGCAGCTCACAATAGTTCCTTATTTCATCCTCCAGTTAGTGGGTGAAACCATGTGCGCCACTTATCTCAAGTTTGGAAAGCATTTTGCATCATACATGACAAATATTAAGGGTAAATTAAAACCCACCCAAATGAGTGGAGGGAAGATAAATAAAACAGGAAACAACAGGAGCTGGAAAATGGCAAGATATTTTGTTGGGTGGTGTTGGTTCTTTATAACATGTTATGAAAAAGGTAATGACCGATAAGAGATGCTCAAATGGAAAGTAGAAAATTATCAGTTGCTCAAAGGAAACTATGGGGCTTATGAGGAAGTAGGAAAAGAGTTCTAAGTATCGATAAGTGACATCAAAAAGAAACAAGAGGAAACAGCTTTATCTTTTCATTTATAGGCCCATATTTGAGGTTTGGGTTAGAAAAGTTGCAGCAATAACAGATACTACAGGAATCAATTTTGAAAAAAGAAAATTGGCTTTTCACATGATAGAAACCTTACCACAGTGAAATACTGTCAACTTCAACACAGTCTCCAAAAGTTTCAGTGTCTGACTCTTTGCTTTGGATATTTGACACTAAAATCATAGCCATGTTGTCAGCTAGTGGCTGTGTAGCTTCACTGAACTGAAAGGGATATTTGCCAACTGATAGCAGTTAAAAAGAGAGACCCCCCCGTG
>VYZQ01048553.1:159633-170308 GCA_013400655.1 Mystacornis crossleyi | reverse complement strand
CTAGAATAGAGGTTCTCAAACTGCGTCTTGTGATCTCTTCCTAAAGGGTCTTGGAAAGCTTTGTATTAACTTTGCATGGCGTTGCCTTCCAGCTGAATAAATATCTCTAATGCTTCCCTAAAACCTGCATTTCAGTGTAGGTAACTACAAAGACAGATCCTCTCCAGTCCCCTGAGCTAACCAGCAGAGTATTTGCAAAGGAAAATTGTGTCTCACAAATCTCCTATAATTCCTGTGACATGTCAGTAGAGCAGTGGATGAAGTTGAGTCAGCTAAAATAACTTTCAAGAGGTGTTTGACAGGGTCTTTTATGAGGTGCCACAAATATTTCTTAAATCATCATGTGTAGAGAGACAAAATATTATGAATCAAAAATTGACTAGGTGAGCACAAGCAGAGAGGAGGATTAAAGTTTTCTTAATGACCCAATGATAAGTTCTGGTTTTGGCACCAAATGAACAGAAAGATTATACATGTGGCAAGACTGTAAATCTAGATGCTACCCATTTCCCTACTTATTATTAATTACAATTTTTCTGAATCAGCTCAACCATTCCCGGTATCATGTGCCACACAGCAAGACTGATGACACTGGATAAATAGCATTGCCTTAAGTCTAGAGTGAATACTATTATTTACCTCTGCATGGTGCTTTTCCTGAAAAATTATCTACAAGCTAGGGTTAAAAGCCCCAAACAAAATACTGCCAAGCAGTCATTAATCCCCAAGAAATGTCTGGTTACTTAATGGTTGCTGCGGAAACTGAAGTTGGAGCAAGGATATGCAATACTATAGATTTCTTTACTTGAAGGTTTTGCCTTCAGTGAGAGGAAAAGCCAAGTTGGCATGTTGAGTAAGATTAACCAGGCTTGAACCTTTATAGCTTGTAAAACTGGACATTTATATATGACTGCTGAAAACTGATTTACTACAGGTGTAGAGTTGCAGAGTTGTAGTTACAGTATGCATGTGAATGACTTGTGCCATCACCACCAGCACCACAAAGCTGTCAGTGCAAAACAACATAGCTGCAACCCTCACAAGGAGAAATGTGTGTTACAGAACAAAGAGAGGGTTTCTGAGCTGTTCCTTGGACTTGTGCATCTGGCTGCAGGAGGAGGGGGGCAGTCATTGTCATCTCAAACAAGCTGTCCTGCAGTTGGGCACATGTGCTCACGCACATATACTTTTAAGCAGCCTGGTCAGGGCTTCCTTCTTTGATCTAGAAGTCTTTGTTTTCCCCACTTCTGGACCCCAAATGTCTTCTCAGTACTTTCTTTAGTTGACATTGTTCAGGATCAATTAATCAAGTTTGAAGAAGACTATAAATTGGTTTTAAATTAGATGATTATCTTTGTAGCGGCTGGAACATTTTCTGGTGCCACGTGTTTCTGACTTATTTTTTGTTTGATTTATGCTAGAAAAGACCCTCTTTTTTTTGTCTTTTTAATTTCAAAAACCTTTTGAGTCAATCGGTGTTCTAACACCAATTTGAAGGTGCTAAGACTCTTAAATACATTTAAATTTTCATCAGTCCTTTTCAAACAGTTTTCAGTCCAGCGGGTGCCTTACACCAGTACTGCCAATCCCAAACTCCAAAGACAGGCAAGTTACCCGAGAAGAGAAGATATGTATGAAAGTTCATTTTACAACAAAAGTTGAATCCTTTCTGTTTAGTTAGTTAAGTAGTTGCCATTTAGGCTTGCATTTTCAGACATTTCACACCATGTACCAAAAAAAATAATCTTGATATATGTCACTACTAGTGTTTTGAATCTGTCTCAAATATCTTCAGATAGAGTCTAAAATCCCCAGACTTGGCACACTTGAACATATTCTGGATTTGTTTCTGCTTGATCTTGCATGGTGTTGACATTTGCTGGACACCTAAATTCTTTCTCCTGATTTTTGAGGTTCTGTTCTTGGCAGCCAGAAGGAGACTCTGCACATAGTTTAATGTTTCTATTTAGAAAAATATTATGCTACATTTAAGTCTTACCACTCCTCAGTGGTGACAGCCTGTAGTTCGGGATACTTTCCATTGTGGCTTTCTGATTTTTTTTCTAATTTTATTTAATTTTATCGTTGTCTGAATTTCAAAGGGTAGGGATAAATAAACAATATGATCACAACTCAATGTATTATTCTAGTAAATTCACATTCAGATATTCATGGTAATGGCAATTATTAACCCTGGCAGATATCAGTGGTTTTACTAAATCTTTGTGTCAGAAAGGGTTACATCAAATTTAAATTATGTAGAAAGCTTTATTGTATATGACAACTGAAAGGGAAAAAAAGGAGAAGAGGAGAGAACTGGAAAAAAAAAAAAAGACGACCATTAAGGCTATTTTTCATTGAAGCATGGATGAGAAATAATGTTGGAGAAAAGAAGAAATGAAAGATTTTGACATGTCAAAAAAAAAGGTCACCCTTATTTTTAATCAACCCTCTGGTCCTTTCCCTGGATGAAGGCATCATTGTCAGACTCGGGCAGGCAAGGTGGGAGGAAAGAGCTGTGCTGCCGTAACAGATTGGTTTGTGCTGGCACAGAGCAGACTCCTCAGGAGATGTTTCCCTGAAGGTGACAGTGGGGTCGCCAGCTGTATAACCTGGAAGAGCTGCTTCTTGAGCAAATGGCAATCATAAGCACCAAATAGAATATTTCACAAGTGGGATAACTTTGGGTCAAAGCCACCAGATGTTCCCAGTCTGGCTGCCCGCATTCTTCAATTGACAGAGAGAACATAAAGCATTGCCCTTCGGAGGAGACTGACACGTGTTCCTTTGGGCTCAGCACTTCAACTTTTAGGGAAAAACACTCTGGTTGGGAACAAGGTTTTAGCAGTGGAAACACCTTTAGTCTATATATACAACATCACATTTCCCACAGAGTAAGTAAATGGTCCTGTAAGGGAAAAGCAGGAAAAGCAAGAAAAGCAGATGTAAAAGTGATACCTTTTTAGATGACAGGGTTAAATATCCACATTGCAAATCTCCTTTTTGTCAATTTATTGTCATACACCTTTACTGTTGGAATATTTCCTAATACGTAATTCCTTATTCTTTTGCAAACAGTAGCATGTGTGCCAGGTACTTGTAGCAAACAGCAATTTGATTGCCTATGTTTTTTGCTGCCTGAGTTTTAAGAAGTTACTGTATATTAAAAATTGCTATATACTGTTATTGCTGGCACTTATCAGATAAGGAAGTCATAAGATGAATGATCTGCCTCAAAGAAGTGAAAAGCAAAGCAATTCTGATACTGAAACTGCAAACCAGATGATGCTCTGATTAGAGGCACGCACATAGATTACAGAAGTATAATAAATCATGTAACTTTTTAGCCTCAAATAAAATAAAAGAATGCAATTTTTATTAGGAAATAAACTGTTTATCAAGAATGCTTTAAAGGTGACATTTATTGCTAATAAACTGTGTTGAAAGGGCTGGTCCTTTCATTGGCAGAACAGCCAGAGACTTTCTACTATGAAAAAAATGCAGCAGCTCAGTCCATGCTGGGTCAGGAAGTAGTTCCACGAGCACTAATGAAGGATGGGCAAGAGACTCACACTTTTTTTCAAACAAGAAATTTTTCTTTTCTCTTAAAAAAGGAATGAGTCATGGAAATATAACTCCAGTATTATTTTGGGACTGATTGTGGATCTCTGCATGGCTCCTTGGAATATCACTGAGAAACAATTCCACAGTCAGTTAATGGTAGCAAAACTCAGCAAAGCATCTGCCAGGCAGACTATTGATTGTGTCAGAAATCCCCCTGCTTAGGCAGGGTGTTATTTGCTCTTCAGTTCTTCTAACGTATGGGCCAACTTTCAGGGTTGTCATGCTTGGCGGTATTTCTCATATTAATTCTCTTACGTTACTGTGTACCAAATATTGTGGCTGTTGGTGCTGAACATGTCAGAAGAACATATCTGTCCCTTAACATCCTGCACTAGACAGGAACAAACTTCTTGTCTGAAGTGTTTCATTTATCTCTCCCCAAAAGCAGCCTTGCTTTGGAGACCAGCTCATTCAGACTTTTATCATAACAGTATTGAACTCCCTCAGGTGCCTACCTGCTACCTGAAGGTGAGTCAAGGATGACTGCATAAAAGTCAGGTCAAGCTACATCTGTCTCTTAGGTATGAAAAGATGTCCCTCAAGACAAAACAGGGAGGAGAAAAAGACGGTGTGCAGCACACCTCCTTTAGGGCTTGCCATATATTCGTGTCCTGCAAGGCACAAACACGTTGCAGTTGGGAACTTACTAACTCCTTTGCAGTGATAAAGGCAATTTTAGGAATTAACTGTCAGTGGTAAGCATTTACCATTCCGACCTTGCCTGTGAATCTATTTTGTGATTAGTTCACTGTGTGTACCCCTGTATACACATTACTTGGTCATGAACTGAAATTTATGTTCCCATCTACAAAAGAATGTTCTTCTGTTAGTCTCACCAGCCCAAATACATTGTGTGATTAAAAAGCATTTGCAGATTGTAAGAAAAATCAATCTTCTTGCACTTAAGATGCATTATCTATTCAGGAAAATGAGATAATGAGATGGTGTGTAAGAACTGCTCTCAAGAGTTTGTAAAAATCCTTGTAGCTCATGTTTTGTCTAGCTTATATGAAAACTGGGCATTTCCTAGAAGCTGCAGTAACTTAAATATTCCATTACCCAGGCTCTCTTGCTACTGATATGCTATCATTGTCTCCTTTTCCACTGACTTTCTAAATGCATTTTGCTGAACAATACTGTTTTTCAGGAGATGACCCATTCATGGCCTCCGCCACTGTCAGCTATTCACACACCAGGAAAGGCAGAACAAAGCAAGTTTCCCTTCCCAAACAAGGTAAGACATTCAGCATCATGTAACAGCATTCCTTCTGCACCTCACAATATGTGCTACACAAGCCCTGACTAAGTGTGTGAGGTCTCTGGGCTGAGGTTGATGCCGTGCTGATGATCTTCTTCATGTGTATGTGTCAGTATTCCCGGTCTTTTCTCTTCTTACAGCCTCAGCAGGGCTACACAGTCTGCATCTCTTGGCAGCAGAATTGATGGTGGTGTGGGGGTCACGGGTTCCTCACGGCAAGGCAAAACCACAGGTGTCTCTGGTGGGATGTCCAGATGGGGTGGCTTCTGCTGAGGCTCCTGACTGATACCTTATGGCACAGACAGCAGTGGAGAGTCAGGGAACTCCTCCTCGCATCCACTGCTCCTGCATCATTTGGCTTCACCAGCTGAGATTTTTGCTGAAACCTTTGAGGTCTGAGGAGGCCTTCAGTAGGACACTGGCCTCTAGTTGGGCCTGAGGACTGGGCACACATCTCCTGCCAGCAGCCTGACTTCAAAGGGGCAGCTTTGCTAGAGAGGCAGTCAGCCCAGTGCCGCTGCCCAGAGGGGCCACAGAAGCATTTGCCACAGAAATATTTGGTCCCCCAAGAGACCAAAGCCTCCAGTCCTGCTGATGGTCCCTTAAAACCAGCCCCACTATTGGATGCATATCCCAGGGAGGATGCAGTGCAGCATGGTAAAGCTCATCAGCACAAGCCTGGGGAAACCACATTATTTATACATGGTAGTCAGGAGGGAATGAAATCAGCTATCTTTTGCAAGAGCCAATAAATTTCACATTGTATCATCATATACTGTTTAGATGTCACAAGCATATTTCATGCAGTGTTTAAGCTTGAAAGATGGTATTGATGCTGTTTATAGTCTTTCTCCTGTTAAAGCAAGCTCGTTTGGCAACTTTTTAGTCCATTCTGCAAAATTTAGTTCAGGGAATAATTATAACTACAAAGCCAAGAAAACTTCATTTGCCTACAGAAAAGCAGCTTTTCCGAGGATGAGAGTGTCATGATTTTGAAGTATCAGGGGTGTAAACCAAAATATCTCTGGCATGTTATGAAAGAAAAATAAGGAAATAACTCATTATTTGCTTATTGAAGGCAAACGACTGACTGAAGATGGTAGGCAGGCCAGAGGCTTGTTAAGTTAGAGTAAGTCCTGTAGGAGACAGGTGGATCAGCAGCTTACAAGCAGGTGAAGTGCCAGATAGGGATGACAAAGTGAAGTGGTGCTTGCAGCGCTGCAGTTTCTGCCACAATTATCACCACATGATGTGCTTGCGTGGCACATGTGCAGATGTGCACGGGCAAGGCATGCACCTGTCAGCAGATCTGTGTGGCCATCGTGAATCCACTTCCTCACAGCTAAATGTACTGTGATAAATATAGGAATAGGAGAACCACAGAGCAGAGAGCAAAGATACGTGAATAATGGTTGATATTGACTTTATCATCTTCTCTCTGCCTGTTCATCCATCTCTCTGGGAAATTTTCTATTATTTTGAATTGCAGAGCCATTTCAGAGATTTACCATTCATTTTTAAAGATCCTTTTCAAAGTGGTTTCCTCTTCTCTTGCCAAAGTAGAATTTCCATTTTTTTTAAGCTTAGGATGGACAAGATTTCATCTAGTAATATATGAGCATACTTCTGTACATATAATAACATCACAACTGTATTGTGGTCTGCATGGTCAAAAATTGGAGTGCTTTGCGTGAGATAGGAAAGAACTACCTTAAAAAACTCACCAGAGTCCTGGAACAATCCTGTATTACTGGCCATATATTATGTTAATTTTAGACACCACTTCTATTTTAAAATATTTTAAAATAATTTAAAGCTATTCAGTGGCTTAATGTGAATCTGTACAGTTACCGACTTTGAAAAACATCTGCTTTTCAGGCTCCAAAATGCAAAAAATGGTTTCCTAATTTTTCAAACATGTTTTTCAAACCTTCATAGGCTAGCTATTGCTTTTCACAAAGCATGGTGTATAATCTTTATTGGATCTCATAGGGAATGTCTCCAAAGCTCTTAGAAAGCTTTCCCACAGGTAATCTACGTAGTTGTCCCTACTTTTTAAAACCTGAGGGCTACACCAAACTGTTGTGGATCACACATTATTCAGATAAATGGTTCTGTCAGTTAAGTAGTGACCAAGGCCAGTAAAGAGACTGAAAGGCTAAATTCAGGGCAACAGCTTCATCTCTTAGTTCCAAGTCATGCATGGTAACATGAATTGCTTTTCAGTCTTAATAGCAGTGTTGAGACATCAGTTCAACTCATTTGCAAAGACTGTTCCAGTGGGAGAAGCAAGTAGGCTGCACTGACTTTTAACAGAAGACAGTTCCCAAATATTAAGATACTCATCATTTTGGGAACAGGAAAAAGAGAAGCTTGTAGGTCTCCTGCCCTGTTACAAGGATGCAAATCGTAACTACTTTTCTGTCCATAAAAAACTGAGTGTCAGCATCATTAGTTCGTATTCACGCCACACTGCTTTTAACCTGCAATTCAAGTAATTAGCAATCTGACAGCTTGAAACTTGAAATTTATTAATTAGGCTATTAAAGTTGCAAAGGGCACAGCAACTATAGCGAGAGTGGTTTTGAAATCAGTCTAGTAATAAAAGCTAAATATCTGAGATTTATATATCACAAATATAACAGAATTGCACATTTGAAACTGCACATGTGGATATATCAATCAATATAACTAAATGCCCATTTGATGAAGGGAATGGATGTGCATATGCTGTACTTCTGTATGAAATTAGGCCTCATTAACATGGGAGGTCTGCATTGACTCACAAGAATGAGAGGAGAGTCTGGGTCAGATGTGACACGCGGCAGTGCCCAGTAGGTTTCCAAGTACTGCACTGCTGGAGGAGGACTGTTAGAGAGCTGTCCTTTATGTAATGGAGGGCATAAAGTTACATTTCATCCTTAACTTTGAATTTTCTTTCTCTCTGGAATTAATTTGTACTCTTGAATTTACTAGGAAGGGGCAATGACTGTCTCTTTACTTCTTGTTTTTCAAAGCTTGAGGATAATTGAATGAATGTGTGATGAGACAGGCTGTGTGTGCTTTCCTTTCTCCTATTTCTGCCACACTTTGTTATGTACAAATGATCAGGCATTTCTTGATTGTAATTTTATTAAAAGCATCTTAATAAATAAACTTTAAATGAATAATTATATTTGTAAATAAGAGCTCGCTTGATGCTTGTGTGGATGAGCTTTCATGTTCAAGCATTAATTCTCTTGTGCAGGAAAAAATGCTGTTAATTCTGCTGCATGCTTTGCTCTCTTTCTTCATTTTTAGTGTGATTTCATGTCTTGATAGTTTGATTGGGTGTTTGATATCTTGTTATGTATATGTGATACTATGGGATCAGTCATCAGTTTGTTACTTGAGAATTAATTTAGCCACTCCAGGAGAACTGGTTTCTTGTCACAAAGCTGCTGGGTGATTACTCTCAGCAGATGCTAAGTTATCATAGTGATGTTGTTCTTTACAAGCTCAATTCATTTGCTTTTTCCTTTCTTGTTGATTTTGACAAGCTGGAGGAAATACACTGGACAATAATCTTCAGAAATGAAGACTTCACCTTTTTTTTAAAGTTACATTCTTTTTTCCTCCATTAGTGGGACCATTCTATATTTTTCTATGAGATATTTTTACTAGCCTTTGGTAGAGGCAAGATACTGTGCTCAGCAGTTAAAAGCGAGAGTGCACTCTTCCTGAGGTTAATGAAAAGGTAAAAGACTGAGCAACATCCTTGTTTAGAAGTTTCAAACACTTTTACAAATACGAGGATATTTCCCTCAAAATTACAGTATTTCCCTGAACTTCTCTAGGTATATAAATTCTCTGTTTTGGAAACTGAACATGCTCGAAAAGCCTACTTTTACTGGGAGTGTGGTTGGCTACAAGAACAGCATTTAAATTCAGGTGTACATACCACTACATCACTGTTGCAAGCTGATCTTGACTTTTTAAGATTACATTCAGTCACCAGAAAAAAACAGGCTTTAATCTCTCTTCATCAGAAACATTCACAAAAAGCTGATGCAATTTGTCAAAAGTACACAATTTCAAACTACTGAGAAATTATTCTTGGCATGTGAAACATGGTACAGATATTTTCATACTGCAGTAGAAGGTAGAAATTCTTGGGGCGTGCCCAAAAATTTGGCGTCTCACATTACAGGTATGTAGGATGGAAGTGATGTGTGTTATGGTGATGTAGTATTAAAGTTACAGATCAAAGCCACGCAGTCTGGACAGCCTTGACTCCAGAGCAAATTATGCAGATCAAGGGATTCTGATCAGCTGAGCCCTCAAGATGCCAGGGTCTGCTGTCCAGTCAACCTCTGTTTAGAGGGCCCAAGAAACTCTTGGGACCCCAAGCCCCTGAGAAATTCTCCTGAGTGTCTCAGCAGCATAACCTCAGTCCAACCAAGCTGGAGCATCCTCAACTCTCTGGAGACCTGCAGTTCCTCTCTCCATGAGCTGTGTGTTTGGCTCATCCCTTGGCTTCTGTGGACCAGGGACCTGGTCCAGTGCCCAGTTCCTCACCGAAAGTGACCGCATGTGTTCCTGTGGGTGCCTGGCCTCTGAGCAGTCTTAACTGCAGTTGTAACTGCAGCATGACTATGAAGTGGTATTCCTGTGTGTGGCTGGGTTATTCAGAAGCAGAGTTACATAAAGGATACTTTTCCTGCTGCCATCTGTGGCAAAGTATTCTTTTCTCCCTTAATTTAAATATCTTTTTGTTATGGTTTATATTTGTATTTATAGCCTTCTTTTATATTTTTATGAATGCAAACAAATTCTCTGAGTAGAGTACAGTGAGCCAACATTTGCACTTGAGGAAAAAATGGTCTGATTTATTGCACCACATTCACAGATATTGCTGTTGTCATACAAGGTCAACCTTGTAATCTCAGGGACCCAGAACTAGTCTGTATTTTCATTCTCTGATGCTGTCAGTGTCAATGTGTGAAAAGAAAAGACCAGCTGTGCTACTACCTCAGGAATCCAATGGTCCATGAAACAATATTGGCCTTCCCTCTGTCTTCTCATCTGAACTTGTAGAAGATAATAGACGAGTTTTGGCTGATCAATACATGAATAGTGAGCAGGAGAGTCGTAATAGCTATACAAGGAATTGCACCTTTAAAGAGTTGTGAAATAAGTTTACAAGCCTAAGAATTAGTGGATTTTCCAAAAAATATTAGACTTATTCTTGTAATTGAAAATTAATTTGAAACCAAATGGACAATCATCAGTGCTGTTTCTACTGTTAAGGTAATGTCCAAGCAAGTACTGCAGCAAAAAATTGCCAAAAAAATAATATACCTTCCCTTTTTTCTGTTATTTCTGTAGGAGTCACAACAGGGATCTACAGGACACAGCAATACAAGTAAGTACCAACTCATTTTCTGGCTTCATTGGGTGGAGGGGTAGACAATGACTTTGAAAAAGAAGTGACTGATGAAGTAAAGGATCAGTAGCAGACTGGACAGCACAGAGCCTCAGCAGGCAGCACTCAGCTATGGACGAATATGGAGAACTGAACTGAAGAGTGACCATCAAAATGTCAGCTCTTTCGGTGGCCTGGGAAGAACAAAAAGTATTCATTTCATTATGACTGTTCCATTATGCAAATGAGAAAGACTGAAAGGGCAAAAGACTGGTTTTTTTGGAAAGGCAGAAAAGAATTGACCTAATTGCACAGCCAGATCCAGACTGACAGAAAATTCTGAAAAAAAAAACTTGTTATCATTTATCTTTCATACTCCATTGCAACTT
>VYZQ01048553.1:125362-159466 GCA_013400655.1 Mystacornis crossleyi | reverse complement strand
GCTGTTTTTGTTGGAAAGGCAGAAAAGAAGTGACCTAATTGCATAGCCAGATCCAGACTGACAGAAAATTCTGAAAAAAAACTTGTTATCATTTATCTTTCATACGCAATGGCATATTTTGCAGCCCTTGCACAGTACTAAGGTACATAAATCTTGCCAAACTAACACTTGATAATGTTTCAAAGACCCTATGGCCGTGGGTCTTTTCGGCTAGCAGTGTGGGTAGGGGAGTGATGTGTGCTTGTGTGGCTCCTGCTCAGGGCTTTCCAGCAGACTCCAGTTTACAAATCATGGTGTAGATCAGTAACACTTTAATTACATTTAGCTATGGTAAAAAACTTAGCAGCTGTATTGAACAGGAAGATTGAATTGTTCTGCAAAACAAAATATTAATCCTCTCCTTTGACACCTCTGATGGTTGTTGATGTTGTCTTGCGTATTAAAAATACGTGATTCTATCCTGCTCTCCACATAAAATCATCACAACCAAAAGAATTATTTTGCTAGCTTCCTGACCTGTCAGCCAACACAGAGCCCTGTTTGCAAATTGCAGAGCTATGACTGAAGATGAAAAACGCCCTGAGATGGTAGCTAGGGCTTTTAAGGGGTCTGGTCACCCACTGCCTGAGGGAAAAGACATCCAGAGAGACAAGACTGGGAGATGTAGGCTTTTAAAACGGGGTGGCTCTTCACTGGGGAAAGGTCAGCATGAGGAAGACAATGTTTTGAAGAAACATGCAGTGGTGTCACATAATTGCTGGCATTGGTTTGATACTGCTGCGAGTACCAGCGCTAAGGAAATAATAAAAGGCAAAGGGTATGAGGTTCTGTCAGAAAATAATGAATAGAGTAATGAGAGAAAGAAGCACAAAAGAACCATAATAGAGAGGGCTATGCAAACACAGGCAGAGGCACAAGCATGACAAACACACCGGCTGAGCTGAGGGCTTTGCAGTGACATCAGAGGCCCATGTATTTGGCAGGCTTTGGTCCTAGCCGAGTATTTCCTTCTTCCAACACTTGAATAAAATAGGTTGTTCTGCAGATTTAATGAAACCTGCTTTCTTGTGCATTACAAAATTGATCCTATGACCTTACAACTTTTCCCCGCTTCTTACTCCCGTGGTCTCCTACCCCACTTCACTTCCAAGTCCCCCCCTCCCATACCCCAATACCTCCAGCTTCTCATCTCCTCATTCATCCTGCTCAGCAAAATCTGCAGCTGGGAAGAAGCTACACTTGGTACTGCCTAGCTGATGGCAATCACACTAAAGAATAGCTGGACCCATGCAGAAATATTTTCTTTGTTGGTGGCAAAAGTTAGGTCACTGTCAGACACCCAGGCACTCTTCCTAACATCACAGAGAGAGTTTGACTACTTCTGAGAGCTGTATCCATGAGAATTCCCGTTGAGGTGCTGGAATAAGACATCAGATAGAACACAGTTAGAATGAAACGTAGACTTTACCAGTCCTGTATGTCAAACTCAAAGGAAATTTGGGGAAAAATTATTCAGATGTGTGGTGGGATGACCCTGACTGGACACCATGTGCCCACCAAAGCTGCTCTATTACTCTCCTGTACACAGGAGAGAAAATACAACAAAAGCCTCATGTGTGGAGATAAAAACAGGGAGACATCACTCACCAGTTACTGTCATGAGAAAAACAGACTCAGTCTGAGGAAATTAATTTAACTTATTACCAATCAAATAAGAATAGGACAATGAGAAATAAAATCAGATCTTAAAAACACCTTCTCCTTACCCATCTCTTCATCCTGGGCTCAACTCGGCTCCCGAATTCTCTGCCTCCTCCCCACCAGCAGTGCAGGGGACCAAGGAATGGGGGCTGCAGTCAGTTAATCACACCTTGTCTGACACTCCTTTCTCCTCAGGGAGAGGACTCCTCACACTCTTCCCTGTTCCACTGTGTGGTCCCTCCCACGGGAGCCAGTCCTTCATGAACTTCTCTTGAGCCCTTCCCACAGGCTTTGGGTCTTCCTGAACTGCTCCAGCGTGGGTCCCCTCCACAGGGTCCAGTCCTTCAGGAACNTTGTTCTGCAGATTTAATGAAACCTGCTTTCTTGTGCATTACAAAATTGATCCTATGACCTTACAACTTTTCCCCGCTTCTTACTCCCGTGGTCTCCTACCCCACTTCACTTCCAAGTCCCCCCCTCCCATACCCCAATACCTCCAGCTTCTCATCTCCTCATTCATCCTGCTCAGCAAAATCTGCAGCTGGGAAGAAGCTACACTTGGTGCTGCCTAGCTGATGGCAATCACACTAAAGAATAGCTGGACCCATGCAGAAATATTTTCTTTGTTGGTGGCAAAAGTTAGGTCACTGTCAGACACCCAGGCACTCTTCCTAACATCACAGAGAGAGTTTGACTACTTCTGAGAGCTGTATCCATGAGAATTCCCGTTGAGGTGCTGGAATAAGACATCAGATAGAACACAGTTAGAATGAAACGTAGACTTTACCAGTCCTGTATGTCAAACTCAAAGGAAATTTGGGGAAAAATTATTCAGATGTGTGGTGGGATGACCCTGACTGGACACCATGTGCCCACCAAAGCTGCTCTATTACTCTCCTGGACCAAGGAGAGAAAATACAACAAAAGCCTCATGTGTGGAGATAAAAACAGGGAGACATCACTCACCAGTTACTGTCATGAGAAAAACAGACTCAGTCTGAGGAAATTAATTTAACTTATTACCAATCAAATAAGAATAGGACAATGAGAAATAAAATCAGATCTTAAAAACACCTTCTCCTTACCCATCTCTTCATCCTGGGCTCAACTCGGCTCCCGAATTCTCTGCCTCCTCCCCACCAGCAGTGCAGGGGACCAAGGAATGGGGGCTGCAGTCAGTTAATCACACCTTGTCTGACACTCCTTTCTCCTCAGGGAGAGGACTCCTCACACTCTTCCCTGTTCCACTGTGTGGTCCCTCCCACGGGAGCCAGTCCTTCATGAACTTCTCTTGAGCCCTTCCCACAGGCTTTGGTTCTTCCTGAACTGCTCCAGCATGGGTCCCCTCCACAGGGTCCAGTCCTTCAGGAACAGGCTGCTCCTGCGTGGGTCCCACACGGGGTCACAAGTCCTGCCAGCCAACCTGCTCCAGTGTGGGCTTCTCTCCCCATGAGTCCACGGGTCCTGCCAGGAAATACTAGCAAATACTCTGTGGGAAAGAAATCTAATGGTCGATGTATTGTGTTATCCAAGTGCGCATCTTCAGAGTCCAAATTAGCTGTTTTTTTCCCATTGCACCTTGACTTCTTTGGAGTAGCTCTCGAGCCTGTCATTTGCAATGGTTTCACTGCAGCTGCCAACATTGTCTTTCTCATGGATAGCATTTGCATTTCTGTCATCCTTCCCCCACAAGGAAATCAAAGCATTTAAAAACTCATAATGGCTGAAATTATACTACTCCATCTCAATAAATATCATTTATCTTTGTTACCCAGAAAGGGAAACTTAATCTGGTTGAGTGATTCACCAAAATTCCAACTAAGAGGAGAGAACTCCTCTTCTGGCCACCCGCTACTCAACAGGAAAATCCTACGAAAGTTCAGTGGAAATTTATTTTGAAGTTCGAGAAATCTGGACATGCCTTCTGCTTGCAACTAAAAAGGTTAGGGAAGAAGTTGCACGAGATGAGGTGGAAACTAGCAAAGACCTCCCAGTTCTGTGGCTAAGGATCTGTGGACTGATGGTTTCCACTGTATGTGTTCTGCGTGCACCCGCTCACACACACACACATACACACACACACCCCCACCCCTGTTTCAGGAGACATACACAGTGCTCAGCATCTGAAACAAAGTGTGCTAACAGCAATCCAATAGGAAGGTGGGTAGTTTGTTCTTTGTTAATTCCAAGAAAGGCTAAGAAGAACAAAGGTTGGCATAAATTTGCCCAAAAGAAGAAGTCAAAACTAGAGAAGATTTAGCAGTTCAGCAAATGCCAGCCTCCCACAATGGTACCTGCATGCATTTGACAGGCTACATGAAAAAATCAAAATGAAATCTTAGTTTGGCCAAGAGTGAGTGTAAAGAAGCCAAGATATTGTAACAGGTAATTCTCTTTTACATGCCCTTATCCAAAAACAGTATCTGTACCGTATCTGTGACATCAACTATGCTTAGGCTATACACATCTGTAAAATTTCTAAGATTCAGTCAAGTGAGAATAAAGATGGTAAGAGCTGATAAAGCATTAATGGCCAGATTTTCTACTCTCATAGGCCAGACTGATGCATTTCTACCATCTGTACAGGCTTCGTCCTTCCTCGTCACACAGAAGTATGCTAAGTGACAATTAGCATAAAAGCGTCTACAAATGCTTACTGTAGGGTAATCCATTAATATCCAGTTTGGCTAAATCACAGAGATTCTGTTTCCTCACAGTACGTATGCTATTTCCCTTGTTGCTGCATTAACATACACTGCTGAAAGTAGAACTGGTCTGAACTCTGCTGGCAAAGCACTCAGGAATCCATATTCCCTCTCACACTCAAACAGACCAATGTTCATGGTAATAATTCATCACTTAGAAAAGAACCAAGTTACAAATAGAGAATCTTTGAATATATGCCAAATGTTACTGTTGGTTTCTTGTTCCAAATTACCATAATGCAAATGAGCTCCAGGGCTCCAGGCTCCGGAAGGCTGACAAACATATATTGTAGCAGCAGCTTCCTAGCCAGCAAGTTCACCATCTGGATATACATTCTGAGGTCTGTGCTGGAAGTCAAGAGTGACCTAGAGATTATGGAGCAGATGTATTCCATCCTGTGCGGATGCCCTGCTCATGCCTAAATTTTAGGTGCCTTCAGCTGTCCACTTACCATGAATGCTGAGATTCCCTAGAGGTCCACAAAGGCACTGGTGGTTTTAAAGTCATCCAGAGCTTTCCCCGTCCTGTTCAATAAAGTTAGGCACCTCAGCTGGATAGACACAAACTCTACAAGAGGGGAGGGTGAGATCTGAAAGCACTGTGTCAAGGTGTTTTTGATACCCAGAACTTCCACTACAAGACAGCTACTTCCAGAAAGTCACTGTCTAGAGTGACTCCTTCAGCTTCCTCCTGTACAGCTGTGGAAGAACACTGGTAGCAGAATCCTGCCTCTTCTGAAGGCAACAGCAAGTTTTCCAGAGGTGCCCGTACAGCTGTTGCTCTATGCAAACTCAGGGCAAGGACTTTGTCAGCAACAGATGGATGATGCATGATGCTCATGTGCATGGACTAGGTCGGGGCTAATCCAAAACCCACTCAGCTCATGCTGCTCATTACCAGCATATCAGGCAACACCAAAACAGCCTGAGCAAAATAAGCATTTCTTGCATTTTTTTCAGAAGGAATAGGTGGATTTTGGCGTAACACAGCTCATTAAAAAGTAATGGAGAAAAACACCATCAGTAAACCAGTCACATTCAACCTCTGCGCCTCCTTGTCTGCTAGGCAACATAAACTCATGTGTAGACAGCTATTAGCATCCAGCGACACACAAGAGGAGCAGCATCTGCACAGTCACTAGGCCCAGAATTCAAGTTCAAGGTGATTCAAGTGGAGTAGCATGCCCTCTAAATCCATGGTAGAGCTACACTGAAATCTTACACTGGAGCACAGCTCTCTCAGGTTACTCAGAGAACATTAATTACAGCAGACATCAGCCTTAACTGTTTTCAGAGGCAGGGGGAGGCGGGAGGGAGAGGAATAGAAAGGAGGGAGAAGGACTTGGCCTGACTCAGCAGAAGCAGTACCACCCCATCTGCCAGCAGCCTGCCGTCCCCTGTCTGTGCTACGTAACTGTGTTGGGCAGATGTATTATTTTGGATTCAAGATGGGGATCATCACAAGCCATCATGCCAGGACCCAAATGAGTCATAAGGAGATGTGAAGAGGCATCCCCTGGGCCTCTGATGCTTCTCAAACATTTGGGTACTTGGCTTCTCCTGGCACTGAGTGCCTAAGCCAATGCAGCAAAGGGGGCTTCCCCAGCCCGCACTTAGAGAAGCTAAAGATCAAATCCTTAATCTGTCAAAATTAATGTGAACCAAAATATCCATTGGCAGAACTGTGCCCTGATCACTGCCTTAGTCTCTTGCTGATGCTGTTCTGCTTTTTATGAAATAATTACTGTTCCTGGAGCAGGGTTTTGGAGCAAGTGCATGTTGTATGGAGTACACTCTCAGCAGCAGAGCTGTAGGGCCCTAGAGAAATCCTTTCCATTGCTCCAGGGTCTCTTGCTGTCCCTGGTAAAGCCTGTGTCCTCTAAGCATCTCTTCTTGTGGAGTTTCTCTGCCTGACATTTCCAAAGCACGTGTCAGTGACAAGAAGAGTCAAGTCAGGACTGACCCCCCACTTGCAAATGCTCCAGCAGTGCCCCTGTAGCCCTGTGGTTGCCTCTGAAGCTGTCTGTGTGTGTGGCAGAAGTGGTCAGTGTTAGCAATGAATAAAGCATTGATGTGTCACATCTGAGCAGTTTCCATACTGACCCATTTTTGATGTCATTTTCTTCTTCTCTTTTAAAGGGAAAAGTGATGTAGAGCCAAAGACCCCAGAGAAAAGCGCAACCCATACATCGTAAGTCACATTTGCGTTTAAGATTGGAGAAGGCAGCTGTGTTTTTATCAGATTTGTTGGGCAAAATAGAATTTGTTTGTTTTCATTAAGATAAAGCTCTTTCACTGATGCTTTTTAGATAATGACTAAACATTAATTATTCCTAGAACTTCTGCATGCTAGTAAGTCAGCAATCTTTGCAAGTGAAATGGCTCCATATCACGCTGAATAGATATGAGATTATTTTTGTGGGTGTGCAAGGCTGGCCTTTAGAACCTTACTTCAACATTACCTTAACGCTGCTGGAGTTTGTCACACTTGCTAAGAAACATCATGTCACATATGCCTTTGATGTACTGATGTAATTTTAAAAGACTGCAGTCTGCAGCTTCACCTCTGAATTACTTGAAATCCAATTACGGTTATCTCTGGTCTCTCACAATTTTGTTGATGTTTTTGAATTAACAAAAGAAGTCAAGAAATAGATAGGAACAGGCACTTGTAATATATCAGTGTTCACCTTCACTTTAGTGCAACAATAGAAGCTTTTACCATTTTTTACTCAAGTATACAAAGGACTGAATTGTTTTGCCAGCATAAACCAGTCTATGAAACAGATAGGCTGTGAGTTAAAAAAATTTAAAAATAGCATCAGTCTCTCAAACTGAGCGAGATAAGTGAATTCTTTTAATAACTACCAGGTAGGAGCATTATGAATTTCTGCAAAACCATTCACCTTTTCAATCTCATTTGAGAGAGGGAAGTTCTTGTAACAGTCGGTCATGTGAGTTTTAGAGTGGCCCATAATTTATGTTTTCTGATTGCTGTTATTTAAATTCAGAGCATTATATCACGTAAATCTCACAAGGTGTCACCATTTGTTACATGGCCAAAAGTAGTCACAGAAGGAGGTACAATAACAGTGATTTATTGTTTTGATTTCTGCTGCAAATACGCATTAAAAATCTTCTGGAAATTAATCTAGAAAAAGATTTGACACGGTGTAAGAAACGGCTTGTCCTGCAGATTGTGTTGTGGAATGTAATTATAGTATGCAAGCACATTTAGGCAAACTTACTAAATGAATTAAGCATTAGCAACCTTATGCCTTCTGATAGTATGATTGTTGGGAACGTTTAATAGAATGATTTCAATAATTATCATTTTTTAAAATAATATTGCAATAAAGACCAAAAGAAGAAGGGTTTTAATGCCATCTGGAGGTATTTTGGAGAAATGAACACATTTATTTTTGCTGATATTTAGCAATATGAAAAACGTAAGCCATCCTCCACGGTGTTTTTTTCTACTTAGTATTTTTTTGATGAGGAGTGTTCCTTTCTTCTTCTTCATTGGATTAAAATCATGTAAGAGTTCCAAACCAACAATAGTGGTATCTCTGAACCCAAAATATGGGTTCAGAGGTACACCCCAATATGGTTATGGATTGGATTTGAGACTACCTACAGGGTTATATAGTGTATCAGAATCTGGTTAGGTGTGAAAGGTTCCTTGCCTAATAAGAGATCTTGGTACAACCTTCTGAACTGTGTTGTCTACTACATACAGTATATTTATAATGCTTATCTTTAAATTGTTACTATATTCTAAGGCTGCCCCACGGCATACATGGGTTCCCAGAACAATTTTTAGAGGCAGAAACAACCGGTTACTGTTGATAAATGACTGCATTCAGGAACCAGAGGCTTCTCTCGTTAGAGAAATTCCATGGAAATGGAGGCAGGGGAAAAAAGAGATGAGAAGAAGGGAACCAACAAGTGCTGTGTCAGAAGAGAAGGAAGAAAGTGGGAGAGATACAGTTAAGAAGTAGGAAAAGTATTTGCAAACATCAAGTTTTCAGAAAGAGATACAAAACTGAGAACAGTAGAAGAGAAACCAGAGATCAAAAACTGAAGACAAGTAAAATCCATCAGCAAACTAAAGATGTACATGTTACTCAGTAGAGGGCTGGATCTGTGAGCGTTAGTGAAGGAAAGTAACTCACACCAATGCCCCAGTTCTCTTTATGCTACCCTGCTGTTGGCCTTTCCTAGGTTTCTTCTCCTTTCCCTCATCTTCTAGGACAGCTTTTTACCCCTGGTATCTCAGGCAGTGACAAATACAGACTTACTATGCTCTTTTGGTGCCGTAGCAACTTGCACCTGTGCACACGATGCACAGCCAGGAGAACCTGCAGTGCACACCTGCACATGGATGTGTGAGCCTGTGTGCCTGGGCTGTCTGCAGATGGATGTTCTCCTCCCTGGCGCACGTGGAGAAGACCATGCCTGGGCAAGAGCTCCAGCAGTGCCCAGCTGGGAGCTGCATGGGTGTGCAAGGGGCACAAATGCTGCTGTGGTCCCTGTGGGTAAGAAGGCTGCCCCCTCTTGCGAGGTGTCACTCCCCTCAGAGTGTCAGAGGAGCCCAGTTGGCATTTCCTGGCAGGGGTGCTGAAAAGGAGCAACACTGATGTAGGGGAGAGATGGCACATTCAGGCCTGACAAGGAGAAACTGTGGATGCATCTCACTGTGAATCAGCGTTTCCCTGTGAAAATGGGACAAACAGCAACAAAAAAAAACCCCACAAAGTAAGTCATGTTTGCCTAGAGGAAAAGAACAGAAAAGATAGGAAGGCGTAAACTAATGTTTTTTTCTTGAAAATGTCTTTTTTATTTTCCTCAGGCAGGTTACAAGCCTCACACTCTAGCCAAGCTTATATGATTCAATGGCAGTTAATTCAACCCCTGGTGCAGATATACTACCTCCATCCAAACATTATTTATGCAGCTTCGAAGGACAGGTTGATTACCCTCCTGAATCAGTCAGGGAGGCATTTGTGAACCAAGCATTAACATGACATCTCCCCTCACGATAATCCTCGTGCCTTGCTCACTGGGCTCCAGGTCCTCAAAAACAAACATAACCCTGAGACCTGGAGCCCCAGGAGCAGAGGTTCTATCTGTAACCTCTGAGAGTACAGAAACAGAGAGTGCAGGATGCACAGTGGTCTGTTCAGAGGGTTTGGGTACAGCAATCATTTGGAATAGCATTATGCATAGGGGCTTTTCCTGTATGCATTAACTCCCTCGATAGACTCATTATGACATAGCTCTCCACTGATAATAATATTAAACATTAAAAAAATAGTATGCATTAGATGATGCATATTAATTGATTCGGCATCCTAATGAGGCAGATGAATAAGGGCAGTTGTTGCAATGCTAAGGATAACTGAGACTAATTTAGGAGAATGAGACTGATGCAAAAGTGGGAAGGAAATTTAAGCAGAGCTGTATCATTTTCCACAATATTCCTATGGCTTTCACCACCTTGGCATTCACAGTAATCACCTGTGCTGGCACTGAAGAATTGTAATAAAAGGTGCAAACAATACAAAAGTGTTAAGCTGTCTGGAGTCTTCCCCAGTTGATTCATGTTCCTTGTAATTGAATGCTTTTAAAGCCATGAGAATTCTGTATTTGAAGGGGTTTTGTTGTCGTTGTACTTAATATACGTAGCTCTCTATGGGTCATATGGCTACAGCTTCGCTGAGCATTTCCAAACTTTTGGGACTGCTCAGAAATATCCAGTGATGTTTTGTTCTTTTGGTTTTGTGACCAAAGGGTCAATTTTCAAGGGTCAGAAAACCTTCACAAATTTTGTTAAAAACACATAATTTTTATTAAAATCCTTTCCCCCCTCTGATTTTACCACCTCTAGTCTGGAGGGCTGCATTAAGACATGGGTATGGATGAAGGAAGAGTGGTCTTTGGTTCTTTAATAATTGCAGTTACAGGATTTAGTCTTTCTTTGGCAAATCTGTTTGTCCTTTCAGTAAGCCTCAGACTGTCGAAATTAAAACTTTTAATTTTATAAAACTTCTGTGCAAGACAAAGTGATTCCAACCAGTGCATGTGTTTCAGAGGACCTGGCGGGGCTGCAGAAACTCCTCCCTTAGCCAGAGGTCTGGGATCTTCCATCCTCCCACGTGCGAAATATGACAATAATTTAAAAATGGTACAGATACACAAAGCGCTCAGAGTGACTCCTGCTCTTGGAATGACTTTCGATGTACTGTCTGTTGCGATGTTCTTCAGTACCTTTGTGTTTGTAAATGATTTCCAGTTCAGACTACCCAAGGTTAATCATGCCTGACTGTGATTCACTGCTATGCATTTACCTCGACATTTCTAGTGCACTTACTTAATGATATCAGGGCTAGCAACTAGATACCTCAGTGCTGTCTCTTTATTAACCCTCCCACAATTGTTTTCATGCTGAGCTGCTCCAGATTTTTTCCCTCCCTTTTTACAGGAGAATTAACCAAGATTGAGGGAGGCTTTTATAATTTATGGCAGTTAGGCAGGTTTTGTCCTTTGCTAATACTCTCTGAGAACCCCAGCGATCACGGTGTGTGTATTTGTGTGTGTGTGTTGGCTTGTTTGCTTTTGCCAGGCAGAAGTAGATGTTGGCTCTGTTCCTTCCCTGTGCTGGTCCCCAGCATCACTTGCAGAATGGTGTGCTCAGGGGGATCTCCATTAACAGCACTAAAGTCAGCAGCTTCTAAGCTGCCCATTTGCAGACATTAGTGCTACGGTTTCTTGCCCATCCAACACCTGCTCATCGTTCTGACCACCCTGATTCTCCTTGAAGAAGGAGGCGTCATGTTGGAGCAACATCACTGTTCTTGCTTGATGTGGCACGTTTGTGTTGGCACGAGCATCGCATGTTGGTTCTTTCTTCCTCTCTTCTGTCTTACCCCTTGTATCTTCAGAGTGGCTTACAGATAGTTATTCAACAGCCAAAATCTCCTGCTGGTTTCCCCTTCTGCAATGGGTAAGACTGGGGCAGAAAGTTTACAAGGTGCCTGCAGAGAACAGAGAGAGCCAGTCTCAAATACAGGCAATCAGCATGAGCAAGTGCTGCCAGCTCACCATCCAGCTTTAGCCGCCGGGAAGCTTGTCCTCTCACATCTGGCCGACCTGTGGTCTTGACCTTAAGTCTCTCAAGCAACAACTGCAACCTGTTGGGACTTTGGGATTTGGAAGAGTAGCTTTAATCCTGCCTCACTTCACTGAAAGGCCTGGTGCAAGTTATTTTAAGCTTGGGCTTTCCCCCAGCTAAAATAGTTAGACCACCATGAAAACTATCTCATTAATATTTGTACAAAGTGTTGAAAAATGTAATGTTCTGCATAAAAAGCTGAGGATTACTCACCCAGAACAGTAAAGGAAATGGGCAGTAGTTTAAGTTTTCAAGGACAGACTTGGGTAGTAAGTGGTGAGCGTCCTGAGGAGTGCCACATGTAGGGAGAAAGGGAGAGCAGAAGCTGCTGCCTTTCCCAGGTGCCTGCAGACCTGATGATCAGTGGCGGCTCCTGCCCCATCACCACTCTCCCATCCTCTCCCCAGAATTTCACTCTTGGGACAGGGGTCACACAATTTAAATTAGAAGGTTTGGCTTTAGTCTTGCTGAACTGGAGGGAGAGATGGCAAATAGAGAAGGGAAAAAGCATGCAAGCTGCAGAGGAAAAAACCCTCCAGCGGTACATCTTCAATATCCTTCTCTTTGTTTGCCGAAAGGCCCACGATGGATCAAGTCAATTGAACCAGAAAATAGCTAACAGATGGGTCTGGAGGACAATAGAAGGGGTGAAATCCATGCTAGTGAGGAAGCTGGTTCCAAAAAAAAGGGCTGCATGAACTTTTATGGGATATAATCCACTTTTTAGCTTTCAGATTAAGATACTGGGACAACTTCCTAATCTTTCACAGTTCAGCTTATGGGCATGTTAGATGGCAAGGACATCTGCAGCAGACACATCAGCCAGTGATTTGGTGAAAACTCTTTTAGTAACTCCACGGGCTCTATCCAGGGCTGTCCTGGAGCATACCAATCTGCTCATGAGCCACAGATGACCCTAGTCTGCTGAGAAGCATAACTTCCAAAGGATGGTAGCCAATATGAAATGGCATCCTTTATGAAAATTTTCGAATTTTTTTTTTGTTTCTAAAAACATCAATATGTCAGTGGCTTTTAATGTATATTTGTGATGTTTCTGACAGAAGTCTTGCAGTCCATGAAAAAAAAAAAAGAAAGAAAACAACCCCTTGCTATGATGAATGAAGGCAGTGTTTTTCAGAGTGATGGAGGTCTTTAAAACTGCAGAAGTGAAAGTCTGGTGTTTATGCATGAACTAAGTCTCTGGCAGAAGAAGAAGGCTGGCTTCATTGCACTATTCCACCTGTTTACTCGAGCCTCAGCTTGCAGAGCTAACCCCTAACACTGCCAGATTCTCACTCTGCTGAGCCAGTCCAGCAAGGGCAGCTAAAATTCTACAACCCCCTCCTCAGCTCTCAGATTTCCATGAAAAAGTTCCTTTTATCTACCCCTTCCCCTGAAATATTACCCTTAGTCCATGTACAGAGTGTTTCTCTGTGTATTAAATACATAGGCTGTTAAAAATGTAATTCTACCATAACTTTCCACTCCCAGAAAAAAAGTGATTTCACCTGTGGGATGCATCAGAGCCACTGTGGTGTTGCACAATGCTGATGTGAACCTTTCTTGCCAATTTCTAACCTTTTCTGAGCACAGATTTTTTGAGTTTAAAGAGCACAATGCTGCTGATAGTTCACAAAAAAACCCTATTGTAAGTTGATACGAAGAAGTCTATTTTCTTCAAATGCTGTAAAAGACATTTTATTGGAAGACATTTGCTCACACAGATCTTGACTGAATCTGTCTTTAAGGTTTACAAAGTGAAAGAGAAAGAGTAAATTTGTACTATTGGTCATTTTTTTTGCCATGTAAAAAATATAGACACATAGCAGTCAAAGTTGATACAAGTAAAAATAATCTTTAAATAGCAGCTAAAGTCATATAAAAAAGACCTCAAAAACATGATCTCCCTGAAAGAAGACGAGTTGGAGCTGATTCGTTTGGTTTAGAAAGCAAACATATGGAAACCCGATCTGACCTTAATTGCAGCTGTGGTTTTCCTGGGACAAAACTGAGCTTCTGTTGGTTTCGAGTCAGACCAAAAAAAAGCATTATCTGAGAAGTCAACAGAAATGGGGATAGGTGAATGCTAAATAAAAGGACTACTGAGGTCCAGGCAAGTTTTCTTTGACTTAGCTGGGGTGAGAAAGGGCTTTCACTGTCCTATTTTTAAACGCTATCCCTCTCTTTTACCAGATACAGCAAATAGCTTGCATTAACCACCCTTATGGCTCAGTGCAGAGTTTTATTTATAAAGTACCCTTGATAGAGGCCCTCTTGTGTAGCACCTTCACCTTTACTATCAACCTGTACTCTGCACACGGTAGGGAAAAATAATTAGCTGCAGGAAGCTGCCCTCATTTTGATGCCACCCTTGGCCCAAAGCTGAAGGGGAAAGTGGTTTTATGCAGAAGAAACCTTCACTCTGAAACAGCAGCTTTTGTCCCACTGGAAAACTTACTATACTGCAGGGCATTATTTCTAATTTTATACCAAGTCAAAAAATGCTTCTGTATCACCAGTGTTCATTGAATGCCATTTAGAGTAAAGTTGACCAACTTAACCAGATGAAATATCATCATGCTTGAGGAAATGTTTTCCTGTATTACACTGAAAGCATATTATTTTTCTCTTAAGCACTGTTTTCCTTGGACTTCGTCATTTGTACGGGACTAATTAGGAATTTTGTATGTATTATGTATTAGCTCAGAATACAGTGGTTAAAGGGGGGTTGCCAGGAAAATCAGGAGGTGCAAGTACCTGGGAAGAAGTCTGTTTCATTGGCAGTGCCTCCAAGAAGGCAGACAGCACTGACCTCACTCTGTATTTTTTCTCTGAAGAAAATGATAAATGGAAGCTCAGCGTCTCACACGTTGGAGTTGCGGTGTGTGTGGTGGTGGTTTTTGCTGGGCTAAAATTCCTGGTTGCCAGGGTAACACATTTTGGAAATTCTCTACCCTGGGCGAAAGCTGCTGCAACTTGAAACCCGCTGTAGCTGATGCTTGGCGGGGGCACCACCACTGCTGGGTGTGGGGGGCTGCTGGCTTTGCCCACGGGCTTGGGGCAGGGAAACAAAACAAAATGGGTCCAAAAGAAGAGAAAAACGATTGGGAGCATTGGATACTTCTAGGATGTCATAACCTGATTCATTTCTCCACACCATGTCCCATCAGCCAAAAGATGGGGGGGTTGCCTCATCTCAGGGCTGAATTTCTGGGTGATGGGAAGAAGAGAGGTGTGTGTGCGCCTGAAAGGTGGGGAGAGGAGGAGGGTGAGAGGGGAAGAAAGAGAGATACAGGGTTCTGGCCACCTGCCAAGTAAAATAACTAACATTTTGCAAAAGAGAAATCCTAAGACTGAGGTCATAGTATGGAAAAAGTCTGTTTCACAGACTCTTGAGCCTGAATACAGGCCAAGTTTTTTAGTTTTTTTTCCCCCCTAAATGCAGGCATCCTATTAACATTTGAACACTAAAGCTCGTCCAGGAATGGAAAGATTTTGGAATCTGAAGTGCCTTAGTTTTCTACTTTATTGGTACACAGATACAATTTTTTAATAACAAGGAGTGAGATTCTGAATGAGAAGCTGCCTCATTTTGCTGTTAACTTATTTTATGACTATGAAGAACAAATTAAAGGAATCTAAAGAAGCGCCTGTTACTCCCACAGAGTGACCAACTCAAAAAAAAGAGACATTTCAAGCTTGGTGGACAACTTTTTATTTGCCACGCAAAATACAAAAAGATACTGAAACCTGAAATGATGATGAATTTTCCTGTGTGGAAAAGTCCGACTGTTCAGCCATGAATAGCTATGATTTTTTTAAACCTTTATAGTGGCAGGCTGGCAGTTTCATGACAAATTACTTTTCATACGTAACTAAAGAAATTATTGAAGTTCTTCTGCCTTAATCTTTGGATTTGGATTAAAAGTCAGTGTGGATATTTTTTAACTGGGGAAAAAAATAACCCTTTGGATTTGTTAGGATGTTATTGCAAGCAAGTTTTCTGGTCTTTGATTTGCTAAGCTACAACTGGAGTCTGCCTTCCTCAGGGTAAGAATATTTCCACATTATCATTTCACCTGTGGTATTTTAAGAGGGAGAATATTATATCTCAGTGTGTATCTTGGCTTTGTGCATTCTGTTCGTTGTTTAGCATGCAGACAAGCTCCATCTCCCAAAAGAGATGTGGAATACATGTATCGGCAATTTAGAATTGATGATGATTTGACAAGCAAGCAGGGTGACACACCGAAGCTATCAAAGCTGGAGATGAATCAGAACAAAGGTTTGGATGAGGTATATTGTTCCTGAGATTCAAAAGGATTATACGTACTGTTCATTCCAAAATCAGGGCAACTGTACCACTGACTTAGAAAGATAAAAGCTAAGTTTTTCCAAAGGAAAGAAAAAAACCAACCACATGGTTTGATTGGCCCACAGACCTTTTATGGCAAAATAGTGCAATTACAGCTGGCATTTCTGCGTGCTGATTTTTATTAGTTTTGTAAGATATTTTGTCAGGATTCATTTGTGCTGATTCCCCCTTTCATGGCATAAACTGTAAGCAATTGTCGATAGAGAAAAGGAGTCTCTTGACATATTTCTTCAGAGACACACTCCAGGAGGTGTGATAGATCAGGTAGACTGAATTAAAACAGAACTGATCTGTTACCTGATAAACGTGAACTTACTGTATATTTAATTGTATTAGAATTTAGTGTGGTTATGGGTAAAAATCCTGTACATTCACCATCAGCTTTCCTACTGTCAAAGCAAAGCAGACAAATCAGCACAAATAATATATTAAAAGTATTTAATAGCATGATACAGACAAAGAATGAGCAAATTACCCTTTTTTACCTGGTTTGATGACCAATTTTTGTGGCATTTATCTGGGCGTTGAGGGGGCTGTCTGTTCTGAAGTCCCCCAGGGAGATGAGGCAGGCTTCCAGATGTGGGACCTGTCTTGATGTAGTTCAGATGGAGGCCAAATACAGCAAAGAGCAAGGAAAAGGTCTGGGGCCGGGAACCCCAGAACGTAACCTCAAAAACAATTTGCCATTACTCTGGTCTATACTGGTTTTCACTGGTGGTCTTAAGAAACAATTCAGGTCCTTGCTCACATAAAATCCAAGTTTTACTTATAACTTGTACAAAAAATGTAATCTGAGACACAAACTTTAATACTTGTAAGAACTGTAAGCAACAGCAATTTCTATATACTTCTGTGGAAGAAACGATGAAGCCTTTTGCCACAAACTGTTAAAAAAATCTGGGTTTTCCTCTGTCACACAGGAAGACTTTGATCTCATAAAGAATTGTAGACAAGCATGATGCCTTCTAGCAGGACTTCTTTCAGTATTAATGTTTGAAAGACTGAGAATTCCTGTGGGTACCTAGATTTCTGCTTGTGCTCTGCTGCCCATCTCCGGCTCAGTTAAAAAGCATTTCCCCGAGAGCAGCAGGCTTTGCTGTGAGCAGCCTCAGTAAAGCAGGGTGACTTGCATGTGTTGAAAAAAGGGCTTGCTACAAAGTGACTGCACGTGGAACGACCAAGGGAAAGAAAGAGGAACCTGTGTTTGTCAGAGTGAAGGTCTGCTTCTCCTCCACATCCCTCACAGCTGCCATCAGCACACTGAGCATCCTGTCCCGCGGCGCAGTGATCCCAGCACAGCTCTGGTGAGTGAGCGGTCCAGCTCCGAGGCCAGGAGACACACGGTCAACTTAAGACGCATGTCCTGTCCTCCCCTGAAGAGTTTTACTCTTGCAGGCTTTGTATTCAAGAGAAAGAAATCTCTCCCTGAGCCCTTTACATGGATTTCATTACTGTCGAGGAGCAGCTGGCTGATGCCACTCTTCAGCAGGCATGCTCCGGTAAGGAGCCCTGCAGCAGCACAGCAGCATCCTGTGACTGATGCTGTGTAGGCAGGAGTCAGGGACCAGATTTCCAGTTCTGAAGCCTGGGAGATGGTGGAATAAAGACAGAGCGGGGAAGATCAGCGGTACGGTAACAGAAGACTTGTCATCCATGATTTTAGGAGTTTCATTACTATATGTAACACATAAGGCAAAACAAATAAAAAGACATACAAAATACATAAACAGTGAGAGGTGGGCAGAAAGCTGGATGCTAAGGGTAAGATTTGTAGGACCTATAATACTGATATTATTCCAAATCTGTATATATTTCCCTCAGACAAAATTAGGTGGATGACTTAATAACCATCATCTCCAGGCCTTTGAAAAGATTATATAAAGCAACAGCCCTCCTTCTAAAATTATTTTGATTTATCTTTATCTAACAGAAATGGCCAAATATCTCTTAACCGTGATCCCATTTGACTCAATGACATTGCAGAGCTATGAATTCCCTATGAGAAGAACAACTCTTTCTGTGCACTGAAGAACATAAAAGCCTGGGTGCCTAGCTGGAAAGCAAATACCTCCTGCTCAAGTCGTTTATGTTTTTCTCCTTGAGAGAAATTAAAATCTCATCTTAGTGCTTTGCATGCACTTGTCATCCACTCATATTTTTATTCAAATAAATCTCTGGTTCTTTTCAAAGAGTGTCTTCTGTATGAGTTGCATTAGCTTTAAAGACTCACCAAGAACAGCACGGTCCAGGCTGACACTCTCCCATCAGAGAAGGAACTGTAGGAATCTTATCCTACAATTCTGTAGCACAGTTAATTAAGTATTTGATGTCCTAAGAAGCTGCTGCCTCCCAAAACCAAGCAGAGGAAGCTGCCAGACCCCGTTTCCATCTTTGGCCACCAGACACAGTGACGTTCAGAGACTTTCCACCCATCACACCATGTTACACAACTCTTCCCCTCTCCCCAGCCCACAGTGTTGATGAAATTAAGTAGCATGAAAAATTAACCCCACTGTTGTTGTAATGCAGCTGGGTAATGTGTGGCCTCATTTGCTGCTACCGAGAGTATGTATTTGATGCTTTGGTAGTGTGGCTCTGTGGGTGGGGCAGAGGGAATCCCAGTAGAACAAACATGGGGGACAGCCCCACATCCCTGCCCACACTCCAGGTACCCTTGGGCACCCTAGGCCCAATGCACAGGATGATTTCTGATTTCTTTTTCCCAGTCTTGTTACTTGGTGTCCATACTCTGCCATCCACCACTTCTGCTTTTTTCCCTTCATTTTCTTTCTTGCTGCACCCTCTGCTGTTTTCCTACCATCCCATCCCTGGTTTTGTCAAGATTCATCACCTGCAGCCTCATTTCTTAATTGTTTTTCACCTCTGTGAGCCCTACCCTTTTCTGCTTCTGCCCCACAAACATGTGTCCATGTCTCCTGAAAAACAGAAAAGAAATAAAGAGATATATGTAAGAAGGGATACAAAAAATACACCCACAGTAGCTCAGGTTTCTGGATTAGTGCCTATCATCATTTGCCTCCTTTCTCCCTTGATTTTTCCATCATGTCGTCTCTGCTTCATGATAAAGACTAACTTTTAACTCCTTTCCCAGGTGCCCAGGTATTGCTCCAGTCTTCCTTTAGGGCACATAGTTTTGCATGACTTCTCTTTTAAGAATCACACAAGAAAAAGAAAAAAAAAAAAGAGAGATTAATATGGAGAAAGTTTTTACTTAGCTACAAGATGTTTTCCTTTTATAACTTCAGGCATGATTGACAGATAGGTTTATTTAATCAAATTGCCTTTTCTGACAGTGTATTATTTAATGAGGGAGTTCTTTTTTTGATTGCATAGGAAATGTGGAAGTATCTGAGAATTTCTAATGTGCTATTTACTCATCCATTATGTTGGGAATCAGTATAATTTCAATGTCAGCAGTGGAATTAATAACCATAACTGTTATCTGTCACAGAATGAGCTATTTGGGGATTTTCTCAGCAAACCAGGATATATCCCCTACCCATACACCACAGAAGGACGTTTTAAAAAATAAGTCAAATTTGAACATGTTTTTGTTTTGATTATCCCTTCCAAGCTGATGGTAAAGGCATATATTTTCAAGCTTTAATTTAGCATTGAGTCACTAATATGAAATCCTTTAGCAGCATAAATTATCCCTACTTCCCCCCTCCCCTCCCCCCCCCCCATTTATTTCAACCAGATTCTCAAGAACTTCCATCAAGGATGTCTCCCCTTTGAAGTGCACCCTCGCTTCCTTAAAAAAAAATGAAGCAATTACAAAAAAAACCCAAAACAAAACAAAAACCCCTGACAGTCTAGGTTCCAGAGATAATTAAAAAAACCCCACCTTTTTGGCAGGAGTGTTCGTTTGGGCTGGCTTTGCTCTGGTTTTGGTGTTGTACTTTACTGTTGGACAAACAGGCCTCCCTGTCTGAGAGCCGGGGAGTGCCTGAGCAGACAAATGGAATTACACAAGGGAGGCAGACAGGACCCAGATTGGTTCTACTCTCTTTAGGTTATGTGCAGCCTCACATAAGTAAATAACTGATAAATGAATAAAATCTTTCAACTGATACATTTGATAAGTACCAAGACTTTTTATATGACTCCAAAGTAAGGGCAGTAACTGTTAAATTAATTGCTTTTTAAATAAAACACATAAGAGAAATTTTTAAATCCTTCATTGTTCCTAAAAGTGTTTTAGTGCCTCATTAATTCTTGATTAGCCTGGTTGTTAAGAGGCCATTATTATGTGGTAATAAGGTGTAGGAAATTACCTCTAGGACTATAGTCATGTCACACAGACCTGCTATAGTTAGCACCTCATCAGGTGCAAAGACCGAGTGCCAATGGTGTAAGTCAGGGGTACCCCGCCTGGTGGTGGGGCTCACGGTGGTGGTCCTGTGGGATGGGCTGTTTGCTGAGATGAGGTGAGTCCTCTGGTGCTGAGAAGTCCTGACAGAATATAATCCTCTCAGCAGCCTCCTGCCCTTCAAGGGCTTGCCAGTCTTGCCTTTGGCAGAACAAGAAAACTGCTATAAAACAGTGGAATAAAATTACTTTGCAATTACATTCATTTAAGTAATTTCAAATATGCCTGAAGCTAGTGCAGATGAAAGTTCACTCTTTGCTGTATGATTTGTTAGGCAGAGTCAGAGGAGATTTGGTGCCGGTCCAACAGAAAATTCCCAAACTAATGACCTCTTCAGGTCATTAGTATTTCTTTTGAACACACAACCCCCCTCAAAGCCTGCTACAAGCGTGTGTAAAGCTAATCGTTATTACCCTTTTACAGATAGGAAAATGAGCCTTGGGGGCTATTTTATTGTGATTTGATGCAACATTAGTCAGCATCTAAAGAAAAGATGTATTTCTATGTCCCAGTCTGCATGTATTTATTTTTCCGTGTGTACTTGGATTTTTTTTTCCCTAAATCTCTTTGAGGTTGATGATCTAATGCTCACAGTATACACCTCCCGCTCATTACCTGTGCAGGGGGCTAATGTGTTACTGCAGCAGCATCATCTTTGAAGAGCACTGAAGATGCTCACAGCCAAACCCACAAAGTGAGTTCTCGCTAGTACTTTCCTCCTTATTCCTTCCTAGATGTCAATCTTTGCACAGCAGATGAAACACAGTCCCCAGAGTAGGGAGAGCAGCTCAGGGCCACCGCGGCCACAATGCACAGGAATGATGCCCTGCAGGGTGTGCCGGTGCCTGCGCTCTAACTTCTTCTTGCTGTTGGGTGTCGGAGGGCATTCACGCCTTGGGAGTGGTGTCAGAGCAAAGATGCAAGAGGCTCGTGTTGTGCCTGAAGCCCCAAAATGGGGCTGTGGCCTGGGTTTCAGTCCTAAATATCCATGTTTGTTGTTAAATAGCTAGGCACTCATTTCTGTGTGCTGTCACCCCAGT
The DNA here is from genome assembly GCA_013400655.1 of Mystacornis crossleyi. Classification (NCBI taxonomy): domain Eukaryota; kingdom Metazoa; phylum Chordata; class Aves; order Passeriformes; family Timaliidae; genus Mystacornis; species Mystacornis crossleyi. The sequence continues at coordinate 138,078 of VYZQ01048553.1, read as the reverse complement.
CTTCAACATTTTCAAGCCCTGGTGTGGTTTCTTGGGACATGGGTGACAGTGTCCCTTGCCCCAGCCCTGAGTACCATCCCAGAACTCCTCAGGGACTGACCCTGAGCTGTAAGAAGCTGGAGAAGGGCACCTCCTGTGTCTCTGTTTAACCCTTCGTCAGCCTCAGAGTTGGCGCTGTGGGACAAAGCATTGTATCCATACTTGGTATTTCAGCTTAGTCAGAAGCCAAAGTAGCCCCAAGACCTGTGCGTGGGCAGCTGCTGCAAGCTGTGGGCGCCACTCCCCCTCATTTCCGAGCCACCAGACCCCAGAGCACCCCAGAGGGCATGGCCATCCATCCAAGCTAATTTTCACCCACCCCTTCTCGCTGTGACAAAGGACACCCCTGAGTATGGCATTGGCTTGGGCTGTTTTCAGGTGTGTTTGCCTGCCTGCCTGGTCGCAGAGCCATGCTGGTGCTGGGCTGGGACAGAGCCGGTGTCCCGCAGGAAGCCGTGCTGGCAGCAGGCCCGTCCCCAGCTGTCAGGCGGGCAGGGCCCATCACCCCGGCTGCACCGACATCCCATGCACAGCCCCAGGGGTCCCAAGCAGGGGTGCAGAAGGCATCTATCTGCTGCTCCTTCATACGTCTGTGTATTTTTAGTATCTCGTGATAATAATTAGCAGCCCAATTGTCATGGCTGTAACATGACAGGGTGGGGGGGAAACTCCACCACAAAACCCAAGTATTTAAAGGGCACTTCTGAGTGCAGGTTCAGATCTCACAAAAACTAATAGAAGAAACAATTAAAGCCCAAACCAAAGACTTTTAGGGGTTTATAACTGCATGAGTGTAGCAGTAAAGAACCTCAAGAGTTAACAGTCCCAGTGTGATAAAAGTTTATTTAATCCTACTCTAAACAAGCAATATAACAAAACCGTGTTAGGAATGAATGATCTCTCACATGTAGCTTAAAATAATCAAATTTTGATTTAAAATACCAAAATGGGTCAAATGTTATGGGTTTTTCTGGAAGAAATTGAAATCATCCGGTCCAATTTTATTTTTTATTTGCAACATTTTACAGATGAATAAATGCATTCTTTACATAAAACCGTCTTGCTCTGTCTCAGGCAGGAATGCCTGTTTGTCAGAGAATTAGAGACTCTTGAGTGTTGACATGTGCTGCTCTGGTAGCTCTGCTGAGCTCTGATAAGAAGAGAGATTGTTCTATGGAGAAGGATACTGCTTGGGGACCTCTTCACCTTCCCACCTTGTCTTTGGCTTTCTTTCACTTAAAATTTTCTCCTGGCGCAGGCTCCAGAGATGAAGTAGAGAGTGAACAGCACAAGATGTTGGGTCACGGGTATATCTGAGGCAGTGCCTATGTCTTCCCAGGAGGACCTGGAGTTTCCTTCCCAGCTCCGAATCTGACTGAACAGTGTAGTGTGACTTTGCTTAAAAACAGTGAATCTCTTTGCCTCTATTTCCTCTTTCTGAGTGAATGAAAATTATCATGGGTTTGCTTACTTTTGTTTTCATACGGTGTTGGGAAATGTACCTACGCAGAGATCTCTCACTAGAAAACAGTGCAATAGGATGAAGCCCAGTAACAAATTGGTACCTGTCTTCATAGGATGGGTCCTATTTCATACTAGTTAATGATCCTGGTAATGAGGAGAGTAAGTCCTCACACTTTGGTGTTCAGCTAGATGGAATAGTGGAGAAAGTATCAGTAAGAAAATTCTGACCTTTCTTTATTTCTTGTTCTTCTTTGGTACCCCTTTAAATTGCAAATAAACTTGAAGCATTCAAGACGTTTATAAAAGGATGTAGTGAGAGCTGTTGCTGCATCTTTGGAACAGGAAAAATCTTTCTGTAGTACACTGAAAAATACACAATGATTTCTTGAGACTAATAAACACTCTGCGGGAGATAGTCTACGGGTTTGTAGAACTTCTGGAAAGTTATTTACATATTTCAAAGCTCTTTATTATCAGTCTCCTACATTTTGCCTATTTTATTTCTTATTTTTATCAGCCATCTCTGCTGTCATCAGCACTAAAAATATTTAAGTGCCTGATATAATATGTACATCTAAAGTTTTTTCTTTTATCAGTAAGAATCATTTGCCTTGAAGGTAATATAGTGAGCTAAATTAATTGCTGATGAAACTGGTTTTACTAGAGTGACACTGATGATAAAAGGAACCCAATACCTTTAGTTCAGGAGATCTACTTTTGACCATTAACAATGTTACTACTAAACTGAATTCTTCAAAAGTTGTGTCATTCCTTGTATATATGACTTTTTGAATATATATTGCATAATATAGACACAATATTTGATCACAAATCATTTGCGGTTGTACTAAATTAACGCATTCTTATCTGTAGGGTTTATTCTTACTTAAATTTCAAACAGATAATTATCCACAGCTCTGTCAGTATAAACTCCTGCATATTTTATTTCCACACCCAAAAGTACTTCTGAAATAATAATGATTGTTTTGATTGGACTCAAGCTAGCATCAAATAATAGCAAGTTAAGTGATACTTAAAGCCATTTTTTCGAAGGTGGAGGCCATAGGTAGATCCAGTAGAAACCTATGTAGAATTCTTTTCCTGGGAACTCAGTATCAGATAATCATAAATGTCAAACATGCAAACCAAACAACCAGCTATATAATGGAGTAGATTTGAACAAGTGGTCTTTATTCCTATCTGATTTTGTAAAACAAACAAACGAACGAAACTAAAAAGCCAGCAACACAAATCCTTCCATTTCAGTCATGTAGCAATCTGAGAATCCATCTCCTGTATGCTTGGTTCATACCAACTTTTGCTCACAACACCACTAAGGATGTTTGCTTCTCTTAATGGCAGTCTGACAACTGATGACAGAAAAAAATATTTCACTGAAAGCTTCAATTAGCTGCCAATGAGAGGGAAAAAATGAAAGAAGCCAGTAAGTGTTGTGGACCCACATGAAACTCAAAAATAATCTAGGTTTAGAACTTTGCAAACTGAATTAAATTAGCTTCTGAATCAGCATGGGTAGTTGATACTTTGTTTAATACAATAAAAATCATATGGGGTAACTGAAAATAAAAATAATTTTGTTAATTTTCTCAGCAAAATGAAAAAGAAATATATTCAGGGCTAATAATTTCATTTAGGTTACTTTACTCCTGAAAGTGCTTGGGCAGCCTTGTTTAAGCACTAGATACAAGCATATTTCAAAGTAATGTTTTTGAAAGAAGAAAATTAAAGTACAGCATTTCAACACTGTTGAAATTTATCATTTTACATAGAATTTAAACTTCTTTAGTTATTTAGGGAAAAGCAGTGCTCAAATCTAGCAATTGCCAAGCATCTTGGCTGGTCCTCACGCCGTTCTGATGGCTAAACTATATGTTAGAAAATTCCCCTCCACTCTAAATCCCTCACACAAGACTCTAGTTAGTCTTGTCCATGCTTGAGCCTTTGTGAAAAATTATTGTTGACATTTTTCTCAAGATGATTCAACATTTCCAAAGATTTAGGATGGCAGAAAGCATTATCAGACATCATTTAGGCTTCCAGATGATTATATTTTATGAGATGGTTGTGGTAGTTAGTAGCTGGGTCGTAGAAGTTGGCAGTCAGAATACAATTGTGCCTAATTAATTTTTATACACTACTCCTATTAGTTAAAAAAGGATATTTCTTTGCAAGTGACATTACGGCCCTGACATAGAATTTTTCACCGATTTTTTTCTCAGAAACTGCCAGCATGGTACTGCCAGCATGCCAAGCTGGTGTCCAGAAGAAAATTTAGGAGCAGTGATAAAACGAAAGGAGAAAATAGAAGCACTTCTCACAAACAAGGGTTTGTAATAGATATTCTGACATGATATGAATGATGAGGGATGGAAAATTCATAAGGTTGTGTGGAAGTGCAACACACACTCTGAGCATAGAAGACTGACCTATAATTCATAAGATAGTGTGTGTCGAGTGAGTTATGAGAGTTGTTCCCTGGTGTATATTTAAAAAGAGACATTAGAAAGGAGATATAGTGTGGTTTACTGTTTGAGAGCTAAATTCATAATTTTTTCCACAGAGTGTTTTTAAGAAAAAATACTTTCTCTTTTCTTTTTTCTTTTCTAATACATATATATTGGAGTCCAGGTGGTGTATTTCTGCACAGCACGTGCATCTGAATGCTGGGAATAAAACTCTTCTCTCTGAAGGAGCAGCCCTCAGCTGATTATTTTTGCTGTTGCTATGTCCAAAGGAGATTATTTCTAATAAAAAGGAATAGCCCATTTTGCATCCTAGAAGGGGTTATCTCAAAGTGAAACAAGCAGGCCAGAAGCACTTGGTGACATCAGACCCCAGAGCAGCTGAGGGTCTGTGCCACGAAGGCCCTGGACAAGCCCACACACACCTCGACCGGAGCTGCACGGTGCAGTTTGAGTTAATGGGACCCTACATGCGTAACCATCCCTTCACTGCTGCTCCATGGCAAGCAAAGGAATTACCCGACCACTGCAGATTGCACATGTGTTTTCTTGCCCCAGCAGTGAAGTTCATGGCCATGAGCTTGCTCCAGTGCCAGCCTCCAGTTTCCCTGTCCCTGCAGAACCTGTGCCCCACATCCTGGCACTCCCTTAGCAGCCCGCTCCCTCTTTCCCTCCCTCCCTCCCTCCCTCCCTCAGTCCATCCTCAATCAAACCTGAGAACTCCTGTATTTTGGTGGGACTGGTATCAGTTCAGAGATGTCTGCCTTGTTGGGATTATCTTTCCCCCTTTCAGCGTCTTGCATCATACCAAAAGCAGAGTGGAGTCAAGAGAATACTATCTCTAACACACCATCTCCTAGTAAATTAAGCTTGATAAGCTTGGTAATCGTGTTGGAAACACCCTGGCCATGGGTGTAGCTTCAGGAGCAGTGCTACCTCTCTCTCTGAGCCGAGCATGCGGGGTGCAGGTCTCGTAAGGAGCAGCGATCCATTTGTGGCGTGCGGCAGAATCTGCCTGGTGTTCAGCGGAGAGCTTTGCTTTCCTTTCACAGTCTGCCTCTGAAGGACAAATATGCATTTTTCCCTTTGCCTATCTTGGCCGAAAATGAAAGGCTCTGAGAAATCTGCTCATGGGAGAGGTTGTAGCCCATTCCCGCAAAAATTAGAGGGCTGGAAATTTTGACAAAAGTCACAGTGGCTTCTGCATATTTAATGTACAAAACTCCCCACGGCTCACTCCTCAGCACTGAGTTATAGCACATCACCCTGGCCATACATGAGCTTTCAGGTCTTTCTGCCTCTTGTTTCTTTCTCTTTCCCCACTCTTGCCACATACTGAATTAGTTATTTGACAATTTATTCTGACATTGTATTATTCCAACAATAGTGGAATATAATGGTGTGTAATTAGGAGCCAGAGTATAACAGTGGTATGAAGATGATTTTGTCAGTGAGATTTTTTAAATTAAAATTTCATTACATGGAAAGTGCCATGCTATTGCCCTTTCAGTGTGTGCACAGTGTCCATGAATGAAAGGGATGAGCCTCAGGAATGGATAGCATGATTTTCAGTCTCTCCCACTGCATTTGGAGATTCTCCCGAGGCATTGCTCTTCCATACTATGTGAACCTATAAGGGCACAATGTATTTTAAAGTCTCTGGAAAGTGTTGATTTTACAGTGAAACTCCTTCCACTTTTGAGGGGGTGGGGTTGTTTAGGGAGCTGTCAGCGTAGCATCTGAAGTTGTGAGAAGTCTGTAACACTACAGACCTGTCAATTTTCTATAGATTATCCTTGCAGCCCATATCTTTAAATAAAACGGTATGCTTCCTTTCACAGTAGCCAGCTGGGTTCTTTTCTGTTTATTTGCTTGTTTTAATCTTTTTTTCTCCATCTAGTCAAATAAACCTCTAAATTCAGTGTGTATGCTATGGAACTTCATCCAAAACTATACTGTCTCCTTCCTGACAAGGCTGACAGAGAGTATAATCACTTGTATTGTCCAGAGTACTGTTTACATAAAGGAGCAATAAATACCTGTTGAAATTTTTACTGGAGGCCTCCCAGATGGATGGTTCATTTATTATTACAGACAGGGTTTCATTTACTTAGTTATTAAAAAAAGCAGGCCGCTACAGCCCATTTATAACTATATTAAAACTAAATGAAGCTATAAGTATTGCAGACGGGACTGAGTAAAATACATTTAGTGACTTTCCAGGAAATGGCTAGGCAAAGTATTTGAAAGGAAATGCTGAAAACTTTGGGGGTCCTGGTGTGTCTTTCACAGATGTGCTTCTACTGGCTGGAGCTGCACAGGGAATGGAGGAGGTATAGTTCCCATATGTTCCTGTGCCATGTATATATTCAGCAATAGCCTCTCTGTATCAGCCACGTGCCTTTGGGAATTGCTGCTTTCCTCCTCTAGCCTTTCTTGACATGGAAAGCTCCAGCTCAGGATGCTAAATAAACTTCTTCTTTATCCCAGAGACAGACTATCAACTGAATATCAGCTCCAGTTACAAGAGGGGATGAAGGTGCTCCATCAGCATCAGTCTGTAAAGGAAAGGCAGGTTAATCAGGTGGATTCCAGAGGTCCTGGTTTGGAAGGTATTACCAGAGATCCAGCATAGACAGCTGTGAAATTGGAGTGAAGGTTGTAGATGGTCTTTGTGGCACTCTTCTAGCACTGACAACTTTCCACCAGACATTCTCACCCCTCCTTTGAATAAAGATAAACTGGTCAGTGGATAGGAAGCACATGGTTGCCTGTGAACCAGACCATGATTTTATTATGTTCAAGCTAGACAAAAAAAGGACAGTCCCAATAAGGAAAGGCTGGTGTCCAAAAGCATAAGAAATTGTTGGCCATAAATTGATGGGGTAGAAAAGCCTAGAAGCAAGGAGCTTGAAATTTTTTAAGCAGAGTTTGTTAGGTTAGCAAAAGGCTGCGTTTCCGCAATCAAGACAAAAAAAACTTTACTGAAAGCTAGTTCAGCTTCAGTGCTCAAGTAAAAGTAGTAACTAGAAATTAAAAAGCAATCTGTGCAATAGACATGAAATTTAAAATATATGTAGTATAAATACATATACATGAAGCATAACAGTCTAAGAAAGAAAATGTAAAATACTGAAGCTGGATAAAAGGAATGGATGATACTAGAAGAAAGTTCAAGGACAATGAGAATGTGTAGTTTCTTAAGGTACATGAAAAACAACAATAATAAATTCTAGCAATAACCCCTTATTAGCTGGAAGTATTAAAGCTGTAATAATGTTAGAGTCAATAAATATGTTTTTTACATGAGAAAAAGCAGGTTTGCCTATTAGACTGACAGGAAGCTGAACAGTATCTACATATAATAAGTTGCTTAAAATCAGCTACCCTAGACAGAGGTATCCATACGCCTTAGATCTTCCATGCCACCACAAAGACACTGGCTGGAAGACCACTGGCTTGCAAAATGTGAGGGTCATTTGTGATGTACCTTGAAATGTGGCGTAAACCTCACCCCATGATGATTTCAGTAAAAGGACAGATGCTTGTAGCGCTTGGGATTAGGCAGTAGGAGGTCATTTGTACGGAAATAATCACTGAGTACAAAATCAGGTGCTGCACATTCAGCGGAGAGACTTGGCAGTGTAAGCTCTGTCTCAGAAACATTAAATTCCCCAAGATTTCTGCCGCAATGGCTTACACATAGGCAGTACTGCAGTTCATGCACTCTTACTTCATTTCACATTTGAAATGAATATTTTTTAGGTGGCAGCATCAGCAATGGCTCAGAAATCAGAGGGAGAGCGTTAGTAAATAACTGCTAATCACACCTAGAGAGGCTTGGGGGGCGCAGGGGCAGGGAGGCAAGAAATGGATTAGAAAATTGTGAGCAGCACATTCAAAACTTTTATTACTCAAATAAAATATTCCTCAAATAAAATATAAAAATATTCCTGTGTTTCCTCCTGTCACACAGCGCATGATTAGCCATGAAATTCTGGTAAGCCCTCAGAGTGACTGGACTAGTTAGACGTGAGCTGCCGGTACGTTGCTTATCACTCTTCCCTCTTTCTGAGTATTGATGCATTTTTTGGTGGCTTCCTTGCTCGGGGAGTGGCCTCACAGGGGTTTGTTTCCTTGCTTTCCTGAATTTCTCTCATTTTTAATGAGGTTCTGGGTCCTTCTGCCGAAACATCATTCTCAGGAAGTGCTGTGATCTGTGGGGCATTTTCTCACCACCCTGCCAAGGAGTTAGAAAATTCAGGGTATGATTTGATTGCATTTGTTGTCCCTTTCGTTAAAGGGGAAAAACATCACCAGGGCAAACACAGTCGCTCACTGGGGCAGCTGCTGCAGAAGAAACCTTACTTCAGCTTCTGCTTACAGGAGAGAGTGATGGCTGTGTCCCTTGGAGAGGTCTGCCTTGCATTTCTAGTGAGACGATCAGTGTAATGGGAATTTAGCAGAACATTTTGCTGGTTTAAATGCTTTTGAAGAGCGGTGTAGACAAGCCTAGATGGATTCAAGCCAAGGACAGAAAACTTTTCCTTCAGAGTATCTATTTTTTATTGGAATTGCTAATTCTATTTCTGTAGACTGACTCAGTTTTTCAGGCATTTAAGTTCTGTGCTCTGAAATTAAATCTCACATTGATATATAGGCTTCATTCCAGCATTAAGTACATTAATATTTCACCAGCCTGATTTTACTGGCTTTCTCCCTCTGTTTTTAATTAGATTTGATGGTATTCTATATAATCATGTTTTCCTGCATGTTTCTGTGTAGCAGAACTTGCACAAACTGTTTGTTGGGGGATTTTTACAATTTAAACATCATATATTCAGAGTGAATTTTAGATACTTCAAGCAGTGCTTGCACAGGTCTTACAAGCCTCCTGAAAGCTCTATTACAGCACTTATAAAATATCCTCTTGATCTAGTTGTTTACCTTAATCCATAAGCTTTTGACTTTATTTTGTATAAAACACAAATAAATACTACACTTTTCAGATAATATAAATGCATGAGCTTTTCCAAAGTGAAACATTTGCATCAGTTATAGCACTAGAGTGAAAAATAATTTCAGCAATCAGAATCTAATTAATTAAAAATTACTACTGTATAAAACCAGTGACTCCTATATTTAAGATTAGTAAACAAAACTATTTCAGATACATGTTTTGGCTGTAGGTAAGTAGTGAATATAACTGGCCATCTGTTATGTGCAAGTAACCAAGGTAATAGTAACAACATTTGTTTCCCTTTTATTCTTTTTTTTTTAAGAAAGGAAACATGTTCATCTGTTTCTTATGAATTCTCTGTACTTCTTACCAAGCATATTTTTTCCTTGAATTCCTCTTTTAGAAAGCAATGGAAGACAGCCAGAAACTGAAGGTACATTTGTCTCATTGGAGCTTAAGTCATACTATGTACGTGAGCACTCGTAGCTGAAACAATCCCAGTAACATGAGGGCACAGTCTGGGTAGGAACATCATATTCCCACCTGGAATTCTCTCTCATTTTGCTAGGGACAAGAGTTAAGGGTCTTACATGGTGCTGTGCCTCTGGGGAGGTTTTGTTTTGCTTTTTTTATAATGTGAAGGAATACTTTTCTTCTCCTGTATCAGTGCATCAGTTGTGACTTTAAACATCTGGGGTCAGTCTGAAAGTCTTCTAGCATACTGTGACTTAGAATAATATCTATTTTCATTCTGGGTTTCTGGTAGTATCAAAAGTAATGTCCAGTTCTTGAAAGGTCACTATGCATTTATGGGAAAGAAAAGAAAGTGCCAATATTGTAAATTGAAAAATAAGATAATTTTCCAAAAGAATTCAGAATGAAGCATTGTGGTAGCATAAACTCGAATGAGTACTTAGTTACTTGATTTTGGTATTTCATTACAACTCTTTGCTTAGTGGGGTTCCTCTTCAGCTAAAATCAAAGTATTTTTCCACTACTAAAGTTCCTTTCCTCCATAATGAGCAGAAGTCATAGCAGTCCATAATAAACATGGTATTCTGACTGAGATTCTGCCTAGAATTAAACTGGGACAATATATTTGATCAGATTAATACATTCAGGAGATCTTTTACAGATTGCAAAGACGGTGATTCCTGAGTTTATTTAAATGACAATTGCAATACACTTCTACTTTTGCCCCAGGCTCACAAACCACTGGCATGTTCTCTCCTAAAGCATTAGTGTTAATGATAATAATAACTTCTTGAGTTTTTTCTGGTTGTTCTAATTATCAACACTATCATAAAGAAAGACCATATCTTGTATAGTAGCTTAGACCACCAGAGGGACATAAAGAGAGTTTTGTCCCTCATTTGTATAATCGCTCTTGAGGTGCCAAAAGTGAATCTCTCTAATCACACAAAAAAAAGAAGAAAAAAGGAATTTTTTGAGAGTTTTATGCCTCAATAAGTAATTTGCAGGGGGAAGGAAAGAAGACATTAGGCCAAGGAATGTGAAATTTATCAGAGGCTAAAGTGAAATCCAAGGTGTGATGCCTGCTGCTTCTTTCATGTGCACCTGCAGATGTGCAGGATAATTCCAGGCTTGAGGCATGTCTTCACCATGGAGGAAGATAGCTATCCTCCTAAGCAGGGCTATGCTGGAAGCGTCTCAGACTGGCTCCGTACGTCAGAAGTGACAACAGATTCTCGGCTGGCTCCTGAGGACGACCTCCTCCAGACACTGCACCACTGACATCTTCCTCAGCAGCTCCTTCTTCCAGCTCTATCAGAAATCTCTGACATAAGGCCTGACCCTATCCTCACACTTGAAACTTGTTCCTTGGATGTTAATTCCCAGAGGGGAAACTAGATGTCTTCCTGCTGTTCCCTGGACTCTGGCTGGGGCTGAAGATAACACTTGCTTGGGACTTAGCTTTGCAGCAGCAACAAATCGGGAAAAAAGGCAGACAAACGAAACAGCAAAGCCGCAAGTCTCAACTATTCCATCTGAGCAAGGTGGTTCCCTGGCAGGCTGTGATGACCTCCTATCCCAAATCCCTCGTAATTTTGACCAGGAGCAACTCCTGGCCCTTTGACATGCTGGGATGAACGAGAGTCCCACAGGTTTCTCTGCAGTGCACCACATGGCTACCCCAGCCCCAGTACCCTTCTGAACCAATGCAGTGAGCAACCCTCAGATTAAACAGGTCAGGCTTTCTAATAAGCTGTGTAGGAGATTTGGACACACCTTCACACTGGCAGATGTTGTATATCAGTGCCCTCTAGACCACTTTGTATTTCCCACTGCATGTAAGTAAGCCTGCACACCCCCTCCTTTTCCCCTGTAACTGAATGGCCCAACACCTCAGGCTGCAACCCCTTGGTTACTGGAGAATGAAACCAGCTGGCTTGCTGAGGCATTTCTCAATATCCCAAACCCATCCTCATTTCCTTTCATTATGTCTCTACCTGTCACATTCTTTATAGAGAAAGGAACAAATGCATTAATTAGAGTGCAGTGAGCATGCCTGATTGAACCCACCCCTCACTGCCTCCACAACCTCACAGAGATTTCACTAAAAATGTGTAATTAGGTTCTGCAAGGTGCCTTCCTGACCGTATGTGCTCTTTTCAAGTGCAGAAGCCCTAAGTGGTGCTGTGTGTTTTTCAGGGCTGCTTTGAATACCACTTAGTTTTTCTAGCTTTTGTTTACAAGGTTGTATTTATTTACGTCTTTATCAGTGTCTAAATACCTCAAAGCCAGGTTCATTTTAAAAAAATCTGAAAGCCCATGGATGATGTCACTTACTGGCCTGAATTTTGCATGTTCTGAAAACAGTGTAAGGGCTGTGTTTGCACATGAGCTTGTGTGTTCTTGTCTCTCCATCCTTATACTAGTTTGCCAGAATATGTAAAGAAATCCCATCCCAAACAAGGGTTGTTTTAAACATGGTCTGAAGTGTTTTGCTAACACAGAGTGTACCAAAGCTCATTCTGTGCTGAATCTGTGTCAAAGTGCTTTTCAGATAAATTACAATTTATTGTAATGCTTCTAGTGAGCCTAAAGTATTTTTCTTGTCTTCTGTTCTCACTCTCTTCAAGTGGGGTCTGCTGGTCCAGTTGTGGAATTTTTCTTTCAACCACCATTGTTTTCATGATGGAAATGAGCTGTTAAGGAGAAACATTCCTCAAAAGCATCCACACTCAAAACTGATCTACCTTACTTAAGACACTTCCTGCAGAATGGAATCCCTGTAACATAAACACCCCCTCCTCACCCTGGTTGTGCTTTAGCCTGGGCTGTGAGAGCCTGGGCTGTGAGAGTCTGGGCTGTGAGAGCCTCGGCTGTGAGAGCCTGGGCTTTAGCCTGGGCTGTGAGAGGTGCCCAAGGAGCCTCTCTCTCGAGGCCAGCTTCAGCTTCACCCTCCCGGTGACAGTGTGTGGCTTTGTAGATGAGGGCTGAGGGCCTCACCTGAGAGTGAAAGCTGTGTGGGGAACCAGTGAAGACTTTCAGGCACAGAGGTTATACCTGCACAGCTTCTGCTTTACAAGGTAGATCTGTACACTGGGAACCTGATACATCCTTGTGATAAATACATGGATCAGGCCGGCCAGATCCCACTCTAGGGAAAAGCAAGCAAGCAAGCAAGCATTTTATGATGACCTGTTTTTTCCTATCCCCAGTGTTAGGAGTGTGTTTGTAGGCTGATCGCAGTTCCAAAAGGGGCCTCGAGCCCCAGGCAGGCAGTGCTTTTCTTGGAAAGCAGT